>JAGKTI010027724.1:0-13176 GCA_018397915.1 Birgus latro | reverse complement strand
CTGTATTTCACTATCATGTAGCTGTCTGTGTGTCATTTTAAGGCGTTTGTTATTTACCAGCGTCTGTCAATCAATATTACCATCAATCACCTTACCATGCATATACTGTATATATAGAGAGAGAGAGGTGGGTAGGTGGGTAAGGCGATATATTGAGATAGGCAGATAGGTAGGCAGACAGATAGGCAGATAGATAGGCAGACAGACAGGCAGATAGGCAGATAGATTGGCAGACAGATAGGCAGATAGATAGGCAGACAGATAGGCAGATAGATAGGCAAATAGGCAGACAGATAGGCAGATACATAGGCAGATAGATAGGCAGACAGATAGGCAGATAGCTAGGCAGACAGATAAGCAGACAGATGGGCAGATAGACTCCAATATCCATAGTACTGTTGCCAGAATCTCCTTGGTTCCTAGTGCTGATAAATGCATGGCCGCAGCACTGCACATCCTGCTGAAAAAGATACCTGCAAACAGACAGACAGACGGGCAGATAAATACATAGAATCTCACTCCGTTTCAAGAGAGGTACCCCATCGCACGCAAATGCACGCAAACGTCCTCAGGTAATTTAATGAAGGCCTAGAACGTGTCTGCGCCTATACCGGATTCCTGTGACTTTGAAACCGACTCAGTCCATTGGAAAAAAAAAAATGAAAAATTGAGATAAAGGTCTTCGCCTGTGGATGTGATATTTTTTCAACTGTTCACACTGCACGCACTCACGCAAAGCTCCACACGCAAAACACCCGAAGTCTATTAATGGCTGTGCTTCTTCTTATAACGGACTTGTGTGAATTTTAAACAAGCCTAACGGAAAAAGGAAAATGAAAGATGATTTGAAAAAAGGAAAAGGAGGCGTCCGCATTACGCGCGCGAGATCGTGTGTGGTTTTGTGTGTGTGTGTGTGTGTGTGTGTGTGTGTGTGTGTGTGTGTGTGTGCGTGCGTGCGTGTGTGTGAGTGTAACTCACCGGGTCGGTCAGGATCACTTGATGGTCGTGATCGTCAGCTTTTACCCTCCCGGAAGGCAGCTGAGGCTCATATAGTCCGATCTATGGGCAAGGCTGTGACCTTCACACACGCACACACCCATGTCCTTGCTCAAGGGGGACAGTAACCACCCAGTTCGTCAGTGAAACTTTTCGCAACCTGAGCGAGGCGCGAACTCCCGTGTACCAGATGGCAAGCGAGAACGCTACCACTGCGCCAGCGAGCGGTGTGCGTGTGTGTGTGTGTGTGTGTGTGTGTGTGTGTGTAGTTACCCCTGCGATATTTTTCACACGCCTATCCAATGCTCTCCACGTTCTAGTTTTTCTAGCTGATCCAACCCAGTCTAACCCAGTCTACCTCAGTAACCTTGGCGATGACGGAGCCTGTACGTGGTGGCACTGTGCAGCTGCGGCGTCCATCCAGGGGCAAAACCTGCCTATATTTCCCTGGTGTGACCCTGGTGAGGCGGTGTGTACCACAGGAAGGTGCCGGATCCCTACACGGTGTATGTATTGTACTGTACTGGCGGCCCCACAGAACCACTTGCTTGCCTGTGGTCGATGGGTCAGCTCTCCAGACAGACAGGGGTTAAGCAACAACAAAAACAACAACCTGAGCTAATCTAACATTGTCTAACGTAGGTATTTTGTAACTAATTAACCTTAACTCCCAATACCGTGACTTCCACATTGCATACAAAACCATCCTCTCTCTCTCTCTCTCTCTCTCTCTCTCTCTCTCTCTCTCTCTCTCCTCTGCCTACATCCACGTCACGCCTTCCCTCTCCCCTGCCCCTTAACCCTGCCAATGCAATAACGTCTAAGCCATTATTTCCTCCCTGTCTTCACACCGTTAGCAGATACAGCTTCCATTAATTACAAGAAATTTCCCTGATATAAAAGAAATATGATAAATAATAAATAAAGAATCTGGCCCGTCTAGCAACAAACTCTCATCCCTTTTCTTTCCAAGTCTCTAATGCAAGAGTTAACCGTTACTCCCAGTCCTTCATTTATGCAACAGGTCAACTCTGGAACTGTCTCCCTCTCTCTGTATTTCCCACTTCCTATGATCTCCAGTCTTCAAACGCAGTGTGTCCAGGCACCTCGAAATGAACGGATCTTGAATTTGGCTGTCTTTTGTATTGTTTTTGTTTTTTTTCTTGCAGGTTCCTGGCCTTGGGTTCTTTCTCCTTTGCATAAAAAAAAGTGTCATAGGAAGGCTGCAGCACCGCCTGTTTCTGCCACTGAGCTACGTGAAATAAACCGCAAAAGTTAAGGTGAAAAGAGCATACCACCAAGGCTTTAATGTAAACTGTGTACTGGAGATGTAAAGGCTAAATGTCTTTATAATATTCTTTCATTAACCCCTTCGTTAAGACACGCCTCCCGAAAGTGAAAGGAGAATCGTCTGATGGTGTCTGTCTTGCACTATCTGGTCATGCCTTACAGCCACTGTCACCCCCACACCAGCAGACTGAGCCTCATAAGTTCCTACCAAGTGTTTCTAGTGTATATGACACACTCGGACTGAAGGGATTAACACTCACGGTCTCCCATCTTTCTTCTAATCTTCCTCTTCATTCAGATCTCTCTCTCTCATCCCTTCCAATGTCTTCCTCTCCTCTTCCTCCCTTACCTAAATCGTCCCTCTCTCTCCCTTCTCCCTTTCCCCCCTCCACCTAACTAATCCCTGCCGCAGTCTTCTTCTCTCTCCCTCGCTCTTCTCCAAACCTTCCCTCTGTCTCCCTCCTCCCTTTTTTCCCTCTCCCTCCCTAATCCCTTCCAAAGTCTGTTCCATTTCTCATCCCTCTGTTCTCTAAAACCTCCCTCTCTCCCTCTCCTCTTTGTGCCCTTCTGCTGCGGACACTCCTATGTCAGCTACGTCTCTTTTACGCTGTCTTGGCCCAGATTTTCGTCCTTATGCAGCTTATTTCACGTAGCTCACTGGCAGACAAAGACAATGCTCTACATCTTTTCCATAGCACTTCTTCGTGACTAGTGTACAGTTGGGTTCATTCCATAGTCCTTGCGGTCCGGTATAAGGGAAGTTTATTTACAAGTGTCTTTATTTACAAGCGTCTTTGTTTACAAGCGTCTTTTCTATTGCACTTCTTCGTGACTAGTGTACCACCACCCTCTCATGTTACAGTTGGGTTAAATTCATAGTCCTTGCGTTGCGGTATAAGGGAAGTTTATTTACAAGCGTTTTTTAAAGATCTAACAGCGGGGACACACGAGCATCATCATGAAGTGTTGGTCTGTTGGTACAAGCTCTGGATTCAAGATGGAGAGAGATGGCAATTTCAGGCCAAGTTAGAGTGTAATGAGTATACCCGGTGGTGGTTTGTGGTGCAGCCGCCACTGTGCTATACTTTTCCGGCTGGGCTGGAGTCCCTGGGATTTTAACTGTCATAATTGATCAGACATTACGTTAAGGTGGTCATAAAGAGAAAAAAAAATTCTCCACTCTTCGCTAAATGTATTATGTAATTCGTAGAGCAAGACAGAAAAAAAAAAAATCATAATCTATATATATACAGTATTTCGTATATGAAATGCGTGTTTGAAATAAATGTTTCCCTTGCATATAGAAGAAAATGGGCGTTGTGAACTGGGCTATAACAGAAAATCTATGTTGGTGGACTGCACTATATGAACCGACCCGTCCCGCCCTTAACCAGCATTTTCCCCGGAACCACCACCACCATGCGTACCCGAAGAATAACTTGGATCCCCTCTCTCTGACGACACCACCACATCCAGAACACACATCACCTGCTACAGATCCTCCAGCAGACGCGCCGCCCTTCCACCCTCCACACCGCCTACGCCCACCACCTGCAGCCCACCACTACCACCCAATACTGGACCACCTTCCTGTGCCCCCTCACGCCCTTCCACAAAATGCACAACACCAACGTGTATCACCTTCAGTTATGGGGTCACGACTCCTTCACGGGGGAGAGTGGTGGAATACATGAGACTATTAGGGTCAAGGGCTGCAGATGACATGGATGCTGGTGCAGACGACACCAACACCCCCAGCCCCCCCAGGACTACTGGGGGTCTGCCGCTGACATTGAGCAGCTCGGGACAGGAACAGCGCACATGTATCCCTCCCCGACGCCCCTCTTACTCCAAGCCAACGTCCCGGGAAGGTAGCAGTCACCGGCGGCTAGTCTCCGGCCGAAATTCCTCTCGACAGGTAAGGGATGGAGTCTGCCTATGCAACTCCTCACAACACCATGGTATTGGCCACCGTCATACCGGGCAAGGGGCAGAACCGGCCACAGTCTGTTCCCCAGTTGTACTCCCGCTACGGGGCCGCGGCATGGACCACCAACCGTGTCAGTCGGGCAGGACAGACCACCAGTCATCCACTTCCTGTAGTCGTTTCCCCCAGAGTAGCACCGCAGCACCGGCCACAAGCCATGCTGGGTACAAGGCAGGATCGGCCATCGTCCGTCCCTCTGCTACTAGTGCTCCCTGCTCCAAGGTACGGGCCATTAGCCGTACCAGAGTCATAGTCCCCTGCAGGACCACGACTTGGGCCACTAGCCACAGAGGCAGAGCAGGCCATAGTCTGTTCTTCACCTACAGGAGATTCTTACTCCCCTCACGGAGTCAGGAGAGAGTGAGCTGTGCCTCGCGTAAATCCTGAGTTCCGACGGGGCAGAGGAACCGCCGTGTCGGCCACTAGCCATACAGGGAAGGCAGCGTTGGCCACAGTCCGCTCATCACCCTCTGTTCCCAGGATATCTCCCGACAGGGAAGTCCCTTGCCTGGCTCACCCTGTTTCCTATGGCCGGGCAGGACGCACCCCCTCTCCTGCAGAGGGAGCAGCTGGGGAAGACCCTTTCCCGGAGCCTTGGTCAGGCCTCACACTCGGCCTTGGTTCCCTTCAACTCAGCCAGTGTGAGCAGCAGCCGACATGGAGCCCCAGCAGACGTAGCAGCCGGCATCGAGCCCTGTCGACCACTCCCCCAGCCCAAGGTTCCCGTGAGATGGCCCTGACGGCGACGCCGCCCTCCAGCCATTGCTGCAGTCCAGTACCCTGGGTCCTCAGCTACCCCAGGGAGCTGCCCAGAACACCAGGGTGTGACTTATCTGCTGGTGGGACTACTCTGAGCCCATCCCTGACTCGGCGTCGGGCCCGCCTCCTGGCTTTCTTCGGACCGAGCCCTTAGCCCCGCACCCACGTGTGGGGCCCTGTAAAGGCGTCACTCCATCCGCCCTCCTGATGGAGGAATCAACCTTCAGCCCACCAGTGATAGAGAAACAGATGGACTTTACCAGTGTGCGCCTCTTAGACCCAGACATATGTATACGGTCGTATGTGTAATGCGATTGATTCCTTATAGTGTGTTCTCGTGATAAAGTGGCAAGGAAAACCCAGAGTGTAAGACTGGACGAGCCCACTAGTGATCCTGGTCTAGTGTATATCACAAACGGAGTCCCATGCACCCCCCAATGAATGAAACACCACAGTGACCAAATAGGAAAAATTATATTGTACTGATCGTGCCACCCCTTGCTTATTAATCTTCTCCCTCCCCAGTGTACAGGCACATTAGTCGGTGTGTCTAGCCACCTCTGAGTGTTCCTCTAAAATACCGCATTCCCCCGCCCCCTCGCAGTGTACCACAGCGCAGCTGACTTCCTCCGTGATAGACCACCGACCAGATTGGTGACTATCGACACAAGTGTTAACGTAATTGAACCTTTGTATCAGTGCCGTCCAGTGCTATACTATATCGGGAAATTGTAGCAAGTGTATTCCTGTGTCCAAAAGTATAAGTGTAATATGAGTACCGTAAGTGCTGGGTGTATTCTACCATACTTTCCCAAAGCCGGTATAGAGACAGATTTCCATTCAGTAAAACCTTGTATTAACCCATCTCCGGCAAATATCCACACACACACACACATCTCCAGCCAGCCCAGAATCTATTGTATGTAGTGTGTGTAATATTTGTCTCTGGGAGGATATTTGTAATACATGTGTGCAACAATTCACTGCCTTGTTTTTGTGTCCAGTTCATTCCTTAGTGCCGACCCGGTCTTGAATAAGAACCCGCTGTGAGTCTGCATATTTGATGGGACGAGAATTCGCCCCTCAGAAACGCGATAGGTATAGTTTACCTCTCGCCTACGTGCGCAAGGGACAAGTAGTCGGCCCTCAAATATGTGGCATAACAGTATATGTATTTTGTATTATGGTACAGATAGATGTATGTAAAGCTACAGAGTGTGGTGGAAGTTTTTTGGCCTCTCTGATAAAGCCAGGGTTCCGTGAGCTTAAATGATGAGTGCATGGAAGCATGGCCCTTAGGTTATCTGAACGTTGCTACTCCTCACCTTGCCTTTGGGTGGGAAAGGAGGTCCGGATGATGATGATTTATACATGGAAGCAACAGGGAAACCGCGACAGCAAGTTAAGATCATCATGATGGAGGCAACGAATGCGGGTGTTTCAGTATGGCGACCATAACAGGGGTATCACAGGTACCTGAAATCATGATTTGCCGACGAAATCGTGGTAGCCGCTGAGGATTCCGTCGGCAAAACTCATTTCCATCCAGACCCATTCCGTGCCCACGGAATCAGAGACAAAACGTTTCTTTTAGGTTATAATTCCCTCCTAGAGTGCCTATTACTTTCCATTATATATATTATTAATAATGAAAGCTTAAATAAACTTTTATATCGTGAAGGGATGAAATAACGATGTTGATAATTCAGTTATTTTCATTGGGGAGCGCGGATACAACACTCCACACTGGTTGAAGGAGTACTGTACATCGCCGTTCATTCAACACTGCGTCATTCAAGGATAGACACCACCAGTAAGTTACTGTTTTAGCCTGTCTGATATGCTGAATTACAAATGTATACAGAACTGATTAATTCATTACCAAACGGGTGCGGCCTTTCCCTATTCTCTATTGAATGTTTCACAGGTTATTATTCCTGGATTACCACAGCTACTAAGAATTAATGAGGATTTAGAAAGCGTAAATATTTTGCGGTTATTATTCCTGGATAATTGTTGTGCTACGTATTTGTGGGTTGGTTTCTCGCCCTCAAATCGTAGGCTACAGTGGGTCCCTATTCCAGACCGGGTCAGTAACTCCAAAAAGTAGGACTGGATGCAAAAACAAGGCAGTAAATATTATGTATTCCAGATATTTTCCCAAGGACAATAGTACATCACAATATATTACAACTGGGTGGTCGGGGATGGGTTAACTCTGTACACGAATGGAATCTGTCACTATACTGACTGGTGGAAGTATGGTACTATTTACCCAACACTTATGGCACATACAATACACTTATAATTTACGACACAGGAATGAATCGAAAATCTGCCCTTCATCTGGTGCTGTTCATTGAACAGTTTGTGATTTGAAGAACTCAACTCAACTGAAGTTTCACGCAGTTTGTGATTTGAAGAACTCAATTGAGGGCTACCAATTAGCGCTAGTAAATAATAATGCCCACTGTTAATGTAGAAAAATAATGAAATAAGTAAGGTGTAGTGCCATAATTTTTAAGTGTAATACAAGTATAATATAAGTTAACATAAGAGTAATATAAGTTAGTATAAGTATAATGTAAGTGTAATATAAATGTAATTTAAGTTATTTTAAGTGTAGTGTAAGTGTAGTTCTGGACCCTGTTTAAATTGATGCAGTGTATGGGAAGTGAACCTTGAAATTCACTTTTTGGGCTTGTTCTTAGTTAAAGTGTAGCAGGAGAGTAATATTATTAACATGTAAGACCGTGTGGAGCGAGGTGGACGTGCAAATTCATGTTCTGTTTTTGATAAAAAGGCAAAGAAAGTTAATTCGAATTAAAAATCGCGATAAGTTGTATTTGCACTTTGAATTCAGAATTTTGTAGTTGAGTTATTATCATCTCGTTGTACTAAATAATAATGTCTATGAGCTTAGGTAAAGTCTGATATTGGTTATAGTCATTCATAGCCGCGAAATTTATTTATTTTTCACTGTCGCCAGATCACGTAGTCCAGACAAACGCGACACAAAGGAATAATTAAGTGAACGTGTGAGTTTAGGCTTCGGTTAAAAACTGTTAGACCCATGTTACTGCCACAAAATTTGAATCATCATAAGTTATTTTGTCTAAGTAGAGGAAAGAGAAAATTCCTTGTTACAAGTTCCTTGATGATTGTATAGTAAGTAAACTGTAGAGTAATAAGTCGAAGCCAGATCCGTGGTTGAGATCATCGCAAAAACGCCGGAGCGTCCTTGTTGCAGGCCCTCACTTCGAGCTGATAATTCACTGAGAGAGGACGAATCCACAGGTCGGTCTAGAGTTTATTCCTTGTTTCCCCCTTATGCCTCAATAATTAGTCTTCTATATATATATATATATATTTATTTATATTTATATTTATATTTATATTTATATATAAAGTAAGTTGTCTCATAATATTCTCCAATTCCTTTATGTGACTTCGAGCTGATAATTCACTGAGAGAGGACGAATCCACAGATTGTCGGTGTGGCGTCGAGAAGTCTGGTTGCCATCTAAGAAAAGCCTCGTAGTGCTAATTGCCAAAGCCCTTACACAGTTCCACTTAATTCATTTCTTATGCATGGTTGTCGTTTATGTAGTCGTATGGTCCACTTAGTAAAACCTTTTCTCCTAAAGTGAAGTATTCTAGATAAAAGCGAGTGTGCTTTGTAGTGTCAGGTTTTCCTAACATACAGGGTATTATATATTGAATCATTCTTGTGCAACCAATCATATACATAGATATGTCATAATGTGTAGACCCAGTGGAAATTAGGGGTGAATTTACTAAATCTAAAGTAATCCTTGGTGACAAGTTGTGAGCCTGGGAAAAAATCTACGAGTCCATTTGAGACCGTGGTTTATGCAAGTCACGCCGGAGTTTGTAATATTCTTTTCCTCTTTACTTGTGTACCTCGTGTTGTGTTAAGAGGTCGAGTTATGTGTATTCTTAATGTATGTATTATATGTATCGGGCGAGTAATTCATCTGTGTGCAGTATTATCAACATATTGTTGAGTGTAAAAGCCCAAGGATCTTCAGTGGTGGTGTTCTCTCGATTAATTAGTTTTGTACCATGATATGTGAGTCAGCTTGATTTATTCTCTGTGGAGGAGAGAGTATTATTTTTAACCAGTTATTCTGGAGGGATCAGAGACTGAAGAATAACTGTGTACTAGTCGCTTTTTGTTCGAAGGATAATTTCATTTTATGTATATTAAGGGTAGTAAATCTTAGTTAATTAAATTTTCTTATGTGTTTGATCTAAACTCCTCTGGGAAGTTGATTGTGAGGTCGAGTGGCCTGCAAGGTATGTTACTATCTATAGAATTCACGCACTCATATTTTCTCAAGCTTCCCTGATTACTGTTCCTAGGCCTCAATGTCCCATCTTTCACTGAACGGGACTAATAACTTCTTTCCTGGCAATCGCTGGGTGGTGGCAGCCTACCAAATTAATTCTACTTCTACCTGTTGGTATTTCTTCCTAGTGGTAACCAATTTGCGAGGCCTGCTTTGAAAATTCTAGGATTTCTTCCTTGGTAGTATTCAGTAATCAGTAAATATTAAATAAATTCGTACGGTCAAAAGTTCTAACCGTCACACTGGTGTTAATGCGGTGTGATAGATAAATCTTCTTTATTAAGTGGGCATCGCAAAATTTCACGCCCTTACACTGGTGACAACCGGTGGGATATTTTAAATTTCTATAGTGCTAAAAAATTTGCGGCACGACAAAGGTATGCAGGTAATAACACATTCAGATAATAATAGTCATCATCATGACCATCACCATCATTATGATCATCACCATCATCATCAATCATCATCAGTCAACGTCAATCATCATCATCAACCGGACCTCACTACCCACCCTAAGGCAGGGTGAGGAACCGCAATGTCCAGACAGCCCATATTTGCCCAGTCCAATGGGCCACGCTTCCTTTCGCTCACCATTCAAGCCCCCGGAATCCTGGCTCAATCTGATACACCAAAAACATTCACCACATTCTGTAGCTTCACATAAGCGTATCCGATAGAGTCAGTCCGGAAGCTGTCACGTTAAAAAGAGGTGCCAAATAATAATAATAATAATGATAATAACAATAATAATATAAAACATTTATAAGTAATCAACCATCTATGTTTGAAAGAAACTAACATGCATGTTTAGTTATCATACTTATCTGTGGTAACCCTAGATACCATTAATCCTTACAGTCAAAACATAAGGATGATCCTGACATACAGAAAATTGCTTCCAGGCTTTAGTTCTTCCAATGCATACAGTATCTATGCATCCAATACTGAAAGTATTACGTACCAGTATAGGTTACTAAATTCAATTAATGATTATAAAAAAAATATAAGTAATCCCTCCAATATCCGACGTAATAGAGCCAAAGGCATGTCCGAATATTGGTTTTGTCCGGATATTGGGCCCTGAAGCTCCAGCACTGGTTATTCATGACCCTAACGTAACCTAACCTAAATCAGAAAACTACCTTCCTACCTCCCTACTGGACATGTATGGCACTTATTTAGGTCCCTTTTCACATAAATAATGCACATAAAGCATGAATTTATTGAATTTTAACCAAAAAATGATGATTTAGAGGTGAGTGAGGCATAGGTGCTCAGAACTTGCCAGCATAGTATAAGTAAGTACCTGACATGGAAATCATCTTTTCTCACATTTTATGCACTAAATTATTGGATACAAAGCATCAAATACAGTAAATGATGTAAATTGCTACCAGAAAAATGGTTAGGTTAGGTTAGGTTAGACTAGGTTATGACCGGACATGAAATTCACTGCCTTTCACCTTTTTCCTAGCTTGTGCACTTAAAACCATGCATGAAAGAATTAAATTAAAAGGAAGAAATTATGATTAACACAATGTTAGGTTAGGTTAGGTTATGACCGAACATGAAATTCACTGCCTTCCACCTTTTTCCTAGCTGGTGCACTTAAGAACCATGCATGAAAAAATTATAAATTGCAAGCAGGAAATTGCTGATTAACATTTTTGGTAATTTTTTAACACATTTACAGCATGATGAAAACAGGTTAGGCATGAAAATCTTTATGGAAATCATCTGTCACACAGTTTATGCATGAGATTAATGATATGGAAAGAACAAAACAAGGAATTTTGATGAAGTTAGGGTACTTACCAGAATGTTGCCGCCGTCCTGATGTATAACACGCTCGATCATCTCAGACTCTGACAGTAAGACCTTGCAGCTGACACCCTAGCACTTCCGGTGCACTTTACACTCACCAGCACTTCTTACAAGCACTTTCCACAATGTTTTCTTTCGCATACCTTGCATCACATCACTTCACTTCACTGTACATAACAGTAAATTCCCGTGTGGTTTAGTGACGAGTCCTGGAGAATTTATTCAATCACAGCATACTTAGGAGTAAACAGCACCTTCCTCTCTACGTTTCGTCTGGTCTTCAAAGCGAAATCAGCCGTGTACTGCTGTAGTTTGTCTCGGGACTTCTTGATATCAAACAAGGTGGAGCGAGGGAGATTGAATTCACGACGAATCCGTGATGTCGGCCACCCGGCGTCCATCTTTTCCAATACCCTTCCCTCTTCTTCTCCAGAGTCAGAATCACTTTCTTCCTCTTCTCAGGTGGCAGGGCCATCATCACACACATGATGAAGAAGGTGAAGAGCAGTATCAACCACTGTAGGAGGTAGGGTATCACCACAAAAGCAATCACTTCGGCCGCCATTGTCAAAGCTGTTCACTAGGCAGGAGCTGAATGGGTAATGGAGACCGACAGAGAGGCGCCACGCGCATAAACACAGCCAATCGGCGCGCGCGGGAAATTCAAACTGACGCGGTCCAAAAAAATCTAATTTTTTTCAATTTTTTTTGAATTTTTTGGCATTTTGGGGGTTGGGCAGCCCACGATATCCGAATAGTGAGGGCGTTCGAATATTGGATGTCCGAATAATAGAGGGATTACTGTATATACATATAATGCAAGCACATCAGTATGAGGTCCAGCCACCTTGAGCTTCAACAACACTGTCAATCCTTCTGGGTAGTGATGCCACTAGATTATGACAGATGTTTGGACAGTTCCTGACAGACTCCCAAACCTCATGGGCTTTATGTTCTATTGCCTGGACACTTCTCTCTTCACTAATGTCCCAGTCCCTGCACATAATGGCCCATAAATTCACAATAGGGTTCATATCATGACCCTTTGAAGGCCAATCGAGGACTTTCACTTCCGGATGTTGCGTAAGCCAATCCTGGACCACTTTGCACATGTGCACAGGACTCCTGTCATGAACAAGACGATTAGGGTGGGGATGTGGGATTGCAGTATGTCGCATGGATGGTACTAACACATATTCCAAGATGTCAATGTATTTCTGCCCTATGAATCGTCCTTCTATTTTCGTCAACTCTCCTGGTCCATTTGCCCACATCCATCCCCAGAATGATAGGCTCACTCTACCACTGTTGCCCTTCTCCTGTTTATTCTTCACAATGTGTCTACTGATCTCCAGCACATCCAAGCCCCTGCTTCCACAGACGTGAAGCATTTCTTGTCCGTAAATATGACTGTGTTTCAAAAATTTAACTCTGCTCCTAAGTACTGTAAGGCAAAGCCTAGTCTGCACTCTTTGTTGGCTTGTAACAGTCTTTCATTCTTGGCAGACCTGTAACAGTGTAGCCCCATCTCGTGAATTCGTCTCCTTGTTGTCTGGGGACCACAGGGAAGCTGTAGAACCTCAGTAATCTCAACTGCTGAACACCTGGGCTACCTGTTTAACATGTCCATTATACGGGCTGTATCTTGATAACTTAGAACTCGAGGTCTTCCACTGCGAAGCTTTGTTTTAATTGTGCCTTCAGTTTGCCACTGTCTAATCCATCAGTTAACAGGCCTGACTGAGGTGCCTGTCAGCAGGGCGATTTCTCTTGATGTCTTTCCAACTTCCCACATCCCGATGATGCAGCCACGGTTTGTAATGACCTGGGGATCGTTTGCACGCTTCCCTTGACCAACCACTTTGCCACATCTTCCTGCCATTTCTACAACAAGTACAAAGTGCAGTGTATTACAATGTAGTCTTTGCATATATGTAGTTGTCTGTT
>JAGKTI010027722.1:0-13177 GCA_018397915.1 Birgus latro | reverse complement strand
GTTAAGGTACTGTTAAATGAACCCCTTTGTAAAGAGACTTTATGGACACTGTAGTACAAATGCGGACATCACTGTTGTTCCAGCTTTTAGTAGATTTGTTGTAAAATTCAACGTAATATTGTAAATATGGTTGTTGGGTTTCGAAAATCGAATTACTGGTTCACGAAAGTCCGTGCTTAGTGCGTAGTTATTTCATCGTAATGTGGTTGATAAAATTTATGCTTGCAATTGCACAGCATTAGAATCCACAGGCTTTAGGGTCCTCTTCACACACAATCAAGACAGTGAACTCCAGCAGACAGTGGTAATTACCTAAAAATTATGCTTATCAGGCTCTTCTGTAGGTAACGGACTTTAAGGCATGAAATTGAAAGGATAACTTGTGTACGAGCGCGCGAGTGTTTTTCTAGACCTGTATGGGGAGCGGTGTGTGAATACCTTCTTAATATTAACCTGCATGCTTACGTACTTGGTCTGGAGCGTCATTTGCTATTTCGAGCCTGGATTCGGTGTGAGTGAGGACGTGTATCACGTGCCACGTCTCAGGCATGTACTGGAAGCGGTTTTGGAGATCTCAGTAACCTCTCTTCCCCTGCGATATAATATGTACGTCACTCTTCAGTATCCTCTTATACAATAATGATGAACGGAGACGATATTACTAAAATATGTGTATTATAGAAAAATATGTAGATGTAACAAGCATAACAATTTTCTGAGAGAGAGAGAGAGAGAGAGAGAGAGAGAGACCTACGAAGCCTACAGTGCAATTTACAGGATGGCTCTGCCATCGTGTTCTTGTTCTCCCGTCCTCGTGAGGAAGAGTGTCGTTCAAACTGAGTCCGGACTCGGATATACGCCTGGATTCAGGTTGCCGTGTAGGCTTCGTAGCACCTTTTTCTTAGCGATTTGTGATCCTATTCATACCTCCTCCAAGGAGGTTGTTTCACCCTCGTTGGTTTGTCTGCCTGATGGCAGGATTGCTCAAAAAGTTATGAACGAAATTTGATGAAATTTTGTGGAAGGGTAGGCCATGGGCCAAGGAGGAAATTATTAAATTTGGGGGCGGATCTGGGTCTGGATCCGGAGTATCCAGCACAATATCTCCCAAAGTTCTCAATGAATTTCAATGAAATTTTGTGAAAGGTGGACCATGCATCAAGAAATAATTGATGAATTTTGGGGGAGGATCCGGATCCTGTATCCTCGGATCCGGGTCCGGGATTACTAAAAAAGTTATGAACGACATTTGAAATTTTGTGTAAGGATGGGTCATGGGTTAAAAGATCCTCATATAGTCCATTATGTTCTTAATACATTTTTAGTGCCTGTATAGTTTGCTTCAGTAACGTGCAAAGAGTCAGTGTTGTACACAAATTATATTGCTGAGGAAGACACGCTGTGAAATTACCTATGCACGGCACATAAATTGTCTGTCCGTGTAGACTGAGTTTAAAGTTGAAATAAGAACACCCATTTCATTACATCACTTTCCAGACATTCCGTTTTTTAGTGCCAAACATGGTGTGTACCTGGCAGTAAGAAGCGTTGTGCCATGAACGTAGCTCAGTGTAATCATATATTTTACTTTTAGCCCGACCAACAATATCGTACAACTTGAGTCAGATTGTGTTCGAGGTTCTAATGCTTCTATGTCATTCCTGGCGATTGTTGTTTCTACTGTTTCTATTATTATATCGTATGCCCCCCCCACACACTTTTTTTTTAATTACTGGTAAATTCAGAAGGTTCTTTTCAGATTAAGAGAGACTTACGAAATTGGGAAGGTTAACTTTAATCGTCATCCACCACTTCTGTACTAAAAGTTTATCCTAAAGATTAATAAAATCGCTTGAAGATACGGAGAATATATCAACAGAATACGTCACCTCTTCCAAGAGGTTACTGAAATAGTAGCATGACCTGAGCCAAGAAGTGTTGGTGGGGGATGTGCAGCTTAATTGTGTCGCTGTACGGCTCCAAGGCCAGCCCGCCACCAGGGGCTATAAAATACGAACGACACGGTTTAATTTCACTCGAGAAAAGCTAATGTGGCGAGGTGATGAGTGGTTCATGGGCGAACCGTGAGTGGGTGGTGGGCGAGATGATGAGTGGGTGGTGGGCGAGGTGATGAGTGGGTCGTGGGCAGGGCGATGGGTGGGTCGTGGGCGAGTTGATGGCTGGGTCATTGTTGAGATGATGAGTGAATCGTTGGCGGGGTGATGTGTGGGTCATGGGAGAGGTGGGTTGTTTATGTGCGGGATTATAGGTGGGTCATGGGCGGGGTGATGGGTGACTCGTGGGCGAGGTAAGACGTGACTGTTGGGCAGAATGGGTGGGTGGCTGGATGATGGGTGTATCGTGAGAGAGATGGTGGGTGGGTCATGGGTGGGGGTAATAGGTGTGTCTTGGAAGTGTTGACGGGTGAGTTGTGGGCAGGGTGATGGATGGGTGATGGGTGGGTTGTGGGCGCAATGATGGGTGGGCAGGTGAACCATTGTGAACTCTTTCGGCACCTTACCTTTCTTACTTTCACTCTTCTTTCCATACAACCACTGCCTCATTGTCATGCGCGGAGGCTTTCTTTTTCCTCTTTTTTTAGTCAGTTGCTCATCCATTTCAAAATTTATCCACAACAGGATCCTGTTATGGAAATGATAATGGCGACATAACTCGGGCGAAATTGTCATGTATGAGTAATACTATACTGAAATGATATTTATCTGCTTAATTTAAACTAGCTTAATCAACATAAAAAAAACATTAATTACTCATATCACGAAAAATTGTGCAGACACACGAGTAACCGGCTTCATCGGCAGCAGTTCTCATTCCGTAAACAAAAATCACTTACGGTACAGGTAGTATTTTCTGCGAACTTAATGCATGGCGAGGGATTGTAATGACGATATAAATGGTATGAACCGTAGAGACGGAACTTATTTCACAAGTACCTCCAGTAACCTTTCATGTCATGTCCATCCAGTGAAATAATTTGGGCACCATATATGTGGCCACTGAAGGGTGAAATATACAGTCCGTGTGAGTAAAAGTTTATTGCCTCAGCTGTCCCTGTTGATTCCTCGAATAAATGTAATGGTAGTTTAGATGAATATGTCCAGGCTGCCGTCAAAGAGACTTCGTTCACGCACGGACATGCGCATTAACACGCTATTAATAACTGGACACCGACACAGAATTGGGTGGAATCACAAGACCACATTTCATAAGGTATTGATAATTCGGAATTGTTCATGCACACTCAGCTAATCACAATCTTAAGTCTCCCTGGCCTCTGTCAGCCGTTTAGTAGGCATGTTCTATGGCCTTTTCACCGTGAATGTGTCATATTCATCTGATCCTAGAAGAGTATATTCGCTTAGGTAGAATATTTCATATACAAAGGGTAAAGCGGGTGTTCGCTATAGCTATTTACCCACATATAAGAGCAAAAGAAAATAAATTGTGGTCACTAGTGTCTAATTGTTGTCTAGATTCTGTTGTTAAACAAGGAGTTAATAAATAATTGGTTTATGAAAGTGTGTTTGGCCCACATATCGAAAAATTATTTACTGTAAACACTTATGACAAGGCAAAGCAGTCACTGCGATTGGTGCACTCCAATCAATATATCGCTAATGATAAAAGATTTTTCAGCCATATTTGTGTCAGCAGTTAATTATTTTTCTGCATCCTCCGAAACAAAGATTTGTGTTATACTTGTGCGTTACTTGCACCATACTGATGACGTTATTTTTTCACTGTTCTTAGGAAAAACGAGCGAGCGATGTTTACTCTCAGATAAGTTTGGAATTGATCAGGCACGTCCGACCCGACCCGACCCCGCCCGACCCGACCCGACCCGACCCGACCGTTGCGCTAAGCCGGAGCTAATAAATTTATTCCTATGGAAAGGAGAGTTGAAATTCTTTCTGCACGTGGTACATCCATTCAGTATTTTTT
The DNA here is from genome assembly GCA_018397915.1 of Birgus latro. NCBI lineage: Eukaryota > Metazoa > Arthropoda > Malacostraca > Decapoda > Coenobitidae > Birgus > Birgus latro. The sequence goes on along the minus strand of JAGKTI010027722.1, from coordinate 9,214 downwards.
TTTTTTTTCAACCAAAAACCCACCCATAAAGGCGTAGGAACCCCTTGGAATCTCGAGTTTTCCAAAAGTGTGTTCGGCTCTAATCAGTGAAAATCTCAATTACGGAAAAAAAAAAAAAAATCGGAGGTAACACTGTGTTTTTTTGGCATCAGCTCCAGTATGTCAGAGGGAAATTATAATAACAACGGCGCTCGCTTGCTCGTCACGCGGCCCAAAACGCACTTCACTGGTATAACTTGATCCTGCATAAAACGATTGGATTAGCTAAACACATCCTCGTGTATTTGACATTCAGTATCTTTCATTTGGTTATGCGATATTTTCCTGAATTTACCTATAAATTATTCTCCCTTCCGTATCCATTCTTGTAATTACCTCCATCTATTTTACAGGCTCTTTGACATTGAATCATGATTGACTAAGCACAGTTGGAAAATATTGGTAAATGATATGAAGCGGCAAATCATAATATAATAAGCATGTATCATATACAGGAAATTTTTAAATCATGTGGAGTCACATGGAGAGACAGACTAACAAATGAGGAAGTGAAGGAGCGTTGTGGTGTGGTTGAGGACGTGATGGGAAGCGTTAGGAGAAACACATTAAGGTGGTTTGGGCATGTGGAGAGGTATATGAGAGAGGGGGGTGTGAGTTGGGAGCGTGGTAGTGAAATGGCAGGGGACAGAGTGACATGGAGGCGATTTGTTTGTGCCCACCCCGTTCGGGATTGAGGCGTCTGGCAATAGATAGAAACAGTAATATTTGCCAGCCTCAGCACATATCCTTCACTCCTCATTCACTCACCGTGCGTATGAATTGTACTGCACAATTATTATATGTAACGGTGTTAATGTTATTCAGGTCTACTTGCAATACCGTATCGCAGGCATTAAAAATATTTTTTTTCTGTGCTATCACTGAACAGTTTCTGTGCTATCACTGAACAGTATTAAAAGCTAGATATTATTTGCTTGTCTCTCTATGTGGAGAAACCTCGCTGCCGGTAGTCCCCCCTGCCGGTATTCTCCAAGAAGCCATTGCCCCTAAGAATGTGATTGGAAAGAAGAGAGATTTGATTTCCTGTTAATATATTCTGAACGTTGTTTCATTTACTTATGATGCATATATTTCATTCTGGTCTCTGTCCGATTTCATTCAGCTTACAAGAGATTTTATGGACAGAAGAGATTGAATAGTATCTCCAATAATTTCCTCTCTCTCTCTCTCTCTAGTATAAATGGATAGACAGATAGATACATTTACTGAACCGAGGAAGGAAAAACAGATTTTAAAGAATCCCCATACACCATACAATAGGTGTCCTTTGTTCATAAAAATCTGTAACATTTGGACTTGAACTGGTGTAGGTTGAAGTTTTGGGGAAATAATCTAGGGTAGCGAATTCCAGAGAGAAATAGCTTGAAGACTAAATAATGTGGCAGTGTATCAGTCGAGTCTTCAACGCTTTACACGAGGGAATGTGTGGAGAGGCGGTGGTACATGTGGATTCTGGTGGGTGTGGCAAAGCAAACTCAGGGTGAAGGTACTCGATTTACTGACCCTAGTAGCACAGGTCGGGTGTGTAATGAAGTCTGAGCTACTCCTAGTGTGAGAGAGAATAAAGAAATCTGCTGACCTTGCATCAACCCTGACGTAGCCACAACAGACTTCCTAACGGTTACACTGTTTATTTCTCCAACTACATTATACAACTAGCTATTCATTAAGGCATATACATTCCAGAGGCACAATGGATGCAGCTTCAACTGAGATTTGCCATAAGAGGGTCTATAAAATAATGTTAGGGAATTAACTCCATCTTATTCGTTGGAGGGTAGTTCATTTGTAATTGCTGGGTTATCGTTGGAGGGTAGTTCATTTGTAATTGCTGGGTTATCGTTGGAGGGTAGTTCATTTGTAATTGCTGGGTTACATATTAATTATTCTTACACGTACACCTTTGCTCTGAATTTTGTCCAGTCGTTTTAGTGCAGCTTCTCCATATCCACTCCAAAAAGGTGAGCAATATTTGATCTGAGAGCGCACATGACTCTTGTCAATTAGAGAAGTTACGAAGTCTGTATCGTAATTCAAGTTGAGGCGGTTTTAGCAAATAATTTTGGGGAGGCAGTGGCTGAATAGGTAGAGAGATGGCCTGCAGTCCTAATGGACCCAGGTTCGATTCACGACTGGGGCAGGGAACGATTTAAGTATTTGAATTTCATAAAATGCTCTTTACTGATCTACCAGAAAACCTACCGACATGTCGTAAAAATACCCCAGCTAAAACCAGTACACCAGTCTTGTATGAGACACCCCTTACATGTATTCAGTATGGACGGTGGATGTAAGCGCCAAAGTGGTGACATGTGGAGGTGAATGGTATGTATGGGCCTTGGGAACAGGCAGTGAAGTCTGTGCTCAGAGTCGGACATATATATACAGTATATAAAAAAAAAAAACTTACGAATTTCAATACTTTTAGAGAACGGAGAACTGGTCACATTGAAAGAAATAAAAGAAGTCAGGCAATATCTGTCTGTTAGTAAACTGGACATATTTGGTTTTCTTAGCATTAAATGAAACGGTGTTGTCCCAATTCAGTGTTCTTAGATAAGTATTGATTTACGGAAAGTTTTGAGTTGAGAGTTAATGATACCAGAATTTTTGAAAGGGTGGTTGAGTGTCAAGGAACTGCGAATTGTTGTGTCATCTGCATATGGATGAATGGGATTATGGGTGTTAGACAAGACAGCCAGAACTGATCCTTGTGGCACACCGGCATAAATTGAGTGGAAATATGAATATGCATCATCAACTTTTATTTTCCTGTTTCTGAGATATAAGGAAATTAATGGGACAAAAGACGATAGGCCTGAGTAAGGGAGTTTGGACAACATGAAACTGTTGTAACTTTGGAAATATTAGGGACTACTGGATGGATTTCTCCATGTTGGTCAGTTGACCGATGGATTGTATGGGTAATGAGATTGAGTATATCAACAGTGGATCCTTTGTGGCAAAAACCATATTGTCTCTCTGTATTTGAGTTGTTAGATGTAATATGTTCAACAGTGTGCATATTAATGACATTCGAGGATATATGATAGCAATGGGTGTGTAGTCAGAGGAATCATAAGAACTTCATGGCTTTGGCATTGAGTGGATGTTGCCTTCTTTTCAAAAACTGAAGAAAGAAATATTTTGTATACATAGTTTGAATAATGTAGCTAGAAAAGGAGCAAGTTTTGGAGAACACTTTTTCAAACTTTTGAAGGAATTCCATGTAGACCTGGAGCTGTGTTGGTTAGTAAATTGATTAGGATTGATCTAGTCTGTTGCTTTAGTGGGGCAAATTCGGGAGGGTCAAGTTCTAGTACAGGAACGTTCTGATTTATTTCCTCTAAAGTGGATTTTTTTGCCAAACGTACTGGCGAGAATGTTAGCTTTTCCACGGGGGTATAATTCAAGTACTCAGAATTGTTGGAACGTTTTTCTCGGTTCACCTGAGGGTTCATCACTGTATGATATTTGTTTTTCTTACAGTCGTCTCGGTTAACATGCGCCGACTATGGAGATCAAAATACAAAATACCGATCTTACCATGCAGAGATGATGTTTAGTTATCCATATCTTCACACGAAATTGACTTTTCACTGCTGACTAATTTTCTCGTGCTAATTTCAACACACTCTCTTTCCATTAGTTCACCATTGTTAAAAACAGGATACAGTACATCATAAGCTTCTTGACGCAAACAAACATACCATCCTCCATAACTGCTGCACCCGTTTATCAGAAAAAAAAATAATGAAAGACATGAAGAAAGTTCTCCCTTCCATTCAGCACAAGTGGTTTATTCCGTGTGGTAATTACGGCAGACGAGGCAGTTATGATTCTTACAGGGACTGCAGGATAATCACTGCTGCAAGGAATTACGTCGCTTAACTCTACATTTTTTACCTGAATCTTAAGACGCCAGGTGTATAAGGACGGAACATGTTTATTTTTGTAGTTGTGGAAGTTTTGTTGTCGATGGCAGTTTTGTTGTTTCTGTTGTTGCTTGTGATGCATATTCAAGGAGAAAACTTTAAATTGATCCTTTACCATCCTGCGCATTCCTCCTACCTTAGCCCTCTCCCACCCATTTCTTTCTACCGACCCCATGCATTTTTCCTCGAAATATTGATTTGCTCCTGAACAGCCTATCAACATTCTTGAGGTTCTGATAATGCTGCAGCACTAATGAAAGCAATCTTTTTTAATTTCATCTATATACAGTATGTCTGACTCACAACTTCCCTGCCGTGTATCCGAGGCGAAAACACAGAAAGATGACAAGGTGCCTGTGTCAGAACACGAGTAAGAAAGATTAAAGATGGTAAGATTGAAGGAAGGGTTCTCGGCAAATGTGGACGCATGCATGGAAAAGTTTGAGTGGAGTGAGAGAGTGTTTTTGACTGGAGATATGAATGGAAAAGTAGGGAATGTGAAGGTGGATGGAGCAGTTGGTGATTGGGGTGTGCCTGCAGAAGTGGATGAGAATGGTAGTGCTCTACTGGACATATGTGCTGGGAGGGTTGGTGGTGATAGCCAGTACCCTCTTTCGGCACAAAATGATCCTCAGGCATACATGGCGAGTAAATGAGGAGGATGGGTGGTGAACTCATTGAACAGAAGGCAGTGACTGGTTTAGTGTGTGTTCATGAGAAAACGAGAAGATATATGCTGGATACAAGAGCATAGAGGTTGGTGAAGTGGACTCTTTGATCACCACTTGGTAGTGGTGAAAGCCAAGGTACAAATACGATGGATAAATAGAAGGAGAGAAGGATAGGAGTAAACAGTCCATACAAAGAGGGCAGGAGGGTAGCAAGAGGAAGTGAAAAAAAAAAACAATATACGCGAGAAGTGGAGGAACGACTGGGTCAATTTGATTTGGATCAGATGGGGATTTGATTTGGATCAGATGGGGGAGGTGGAAAGTGTATGCAAGATATTCACAGATGAAATCTGTGCAGCATGTGGGGTGGGGTGCGGTGTTAAGAGAAGACGAAAGGGTGTGCGAGGGACAGCCTGGTGGAATGAAGAGGTTAGATAAGCTGTGGCGCAAAAGAAGAAAGCATATAGTGAGTCGATGGGAGGCAGAGGCATGGAGGAAGTTGAGTGACTAAATACGGAGTTATATGTAGAGAAGAAGAGAGAGGTGAAAAGCTTAGTACGAGAGAGTAAGAAGAGAGCGGATGAGGAGTTTGGAAGGAATCTGAGTGTAAACTGGAGGGAATGTAAGAAAATGTTATGGAAGGAAGTAAAGAGAGTTAGACAGGGTGGTAAAGAAGGCAGTGTGGGAGTGAAAGATAAAAATGGCAGATTGCGAGTGTAGCCGGGAGTAGAAGTGAGCAAATGGAGAGAACACTGTAATGAATTGTTGAATACAGAGAATGAAAGAAATACGAGTATCAGTGGCTGGAGAGTGGCTGGGAGAAGGAGGGAGATGAGAAATGAGGAAGAGTTAGGTGGGATGGAAGTGGTGGAAGCAATGGAGAAGTTAAAATGGAGAAGGGCCGAGGAATTGATGGAGTGTGTGGCGAAAAGCTAAAGCGTAGTGGAAATATAGTAGCAGAATGGATATGGATGATGCAAAGTCTGACCTGGGGGGAAGGTTGAGTCCCGAAGCCTTGGAAGTCCGGTATAATTATTCCCCTTTATAAAGCGAAAGGGGAAAAGAAGTGTGTGGTATTCTTAGGGGCATTTCTCTTCTTAGTGTAATATGAAAAGTATGTGATTTTATACTTACTGACGGACTTAGGGAAATAATAGAGGAATCAGTTGGAGAAGAACAGGGAGGTTTTAGAAAGGAAGAGGTTGAGTAATTTAGATATTCATCCTAAAGTCTTTAGTGGAAAAGTTTCTAGAGAAGGGAAAGAAGTTGTGTACGGCCTTCGTGGATTTGGAGAAGGCATAAGACAGAGTGGGTAGACAAAGAATGTGGAAAATATTAAGAATATATAAAATAAGTGGGATGCTGCTGAAGTATGTGAAGAATATGTATGAGGGCGCTATGGCTGCAGTGCGTGTGGGTGGTGAACTGAGTGAATTTCTGTATTTGCATGTTGGACTGAAACAGGGATGTGTCTTGTCTCCATGATTGTTCAGCTTGCATATGGATGGAGTTATAAAAGAGACAAGTTAGGGTGGTGTTGGAGTGTCTCTAAAGAGAGAGGGCAGCGTTTGGAAACTTTCTGATCTTTTGTTTGCAGATGATACTGTAAACTTCCTGATCTGTTGTTTGCAGATGATACTGTATCATTGAGTGAAAACGAAGGGGAACTGCAAGGCTTAGTGAATGAGTTTGGGAGAGTGTGTAAGAAACGGAATCTAAAGGTGAATGTAGGGAAGAATAAAGTTGTGGTCATCAAGAGAAATGAAGTCACTGAATGTACAGTGAGGTTGAGTGATGAGGAAATGGAAAACATGAGTGCATTTAAGTGCTTGGATAGTGTGATGAGTAAGAATGGAAATTTAGAGGATGAAGTGCTTGAAAGGGTACAACATCGAAGAAAGATTGCTGGTTCTTTGAAAGCAGTGATAAGAAATTGGGAAGTGAGCATGTAAATAAAAAAGGTCGCTGCATGATAGCATTGTGATACCAACTCTGATGTATGGAAGCGAAGCTTGGACCTTGTTAGAAGGACACAAGTCAAGAGTGAGAGCAGAGGAAATGAGTTATTTGAGAAGAGCATGTGGAATTACAAGGAGAGAGCGACTGACAACCGAGGAAGTGAAGGAGCGTTGTGGTGTGGATGTGATAGAATGCATTAGGAGAAATACACTGAGATGGTTTGTTCATGTGGAGAGGATGAAGAGCGAGAGACTAACGAGGAGAGTGTATGTGAGTGAGGTGGAGAGGGGAAGGGGGAGGAGGAGATCGAGGAAGAGATGGAGGGACAAAGTGGAGAGGTATATGGGAGAGGGGGGTGTGAACTGGATGAAGGGTAGCGAAATGGCAGGGGAGAAGGAGACATGGAGGCGATTTGTTTGTGGCTATCCCTTGCGGAATTAAGGCTTCTGGCTATAAATAGATAGATAGGTGGAAGATGCGATTTATTGGTTCAGGTGATTAGACACGGGACGCCATTGTCAGCGCCGTACCTTATGTAAAGTGTTAGCATATTTTTATTAAATCAGCATACTCAGAGAAAGATTCCTCGAGAGCTGAAAGTGAAGTTTTCTTCGTGGTTCAGTTCACTCCTCCACAGGTTTGAATAAAGTTGTTTATCCCATTATCAGACCGAATATTTCCACTCAATATTCAGAGACATCTAGGAATGCAGTTAAGTGCTGGGATGATTACATTTGCATAAAAATTCCTTTTCATCTACCCGTAATCATAACTAAGTTAAAAGACTAAATAAATAAATTGTGAAAGCAGTAACATTCAGAATTTACATGATAAATATATCTGATGTAACATAGATGACAGAATTGATTATGAAGACAGTCACTTAAGTATTCTGAAAGAATATTGATTGCTGGAGAAATTTTGCTGAAGCTAATGAATTAGCCATAATAGTGTTCCGTCGATAATGGAGAGGATATTTTCATGTCACTCAGCATACAAGGTATTATGCTCGCTCAGGGAGGTAAAGCACACAAAATATGTAGCATTGCAACAGCTCTCACTACAGCGATGTGAGATATGAGAGAGCTGAAACATTTACTGCGACGAGTTTCTCAACATTGTATACAGAGAGGTGTAATAAAAGTCACAGTAAACAACGTCTCCGCATGAGGAGTGAGCAGTTAGAAGTTATGAGGGCTGACAGCACACGGACCTTGACTCCAAAATTTTTGTAAATGACTCGTAAAAGTTAATGAGCGAACACGAGGATAAATATAGCCTCCAGCCAGTTTTAAGATGGTTCGATGTGACAGTAACGTAAGCTTGGATCTAAGGTAACGCCATATTGCAGCATGTGTGTACAGTATATAAATACCTAATTTCCTGCGATAATCTAGGATAAACGTAACTGAAGTATGATAAAAGTCTCCATCCTGTGGGAACCCTGTGACCAGTATCCTCTTTAGTATTGGGGTCCTCTGATTTGGCTGCTTTATCACCCACACAATAAAACAACGAACTCAGTTCTCCTTCCAACCTCATTGTACTCCCCTGCCACCCTGCTTTGCCTCTTCTTAACATTCTTTTATCCGACCACCCTTCCTTTTCTCTCTCTACCTTGCCTTTCCTTTTCCACAACCCTACCTAACCTCTCCCTGCCATTCTTCTCCTATCCCATCACCCTTCATTACCAGGTACCTCTTCTTACCTTGCCTTACCAATTCCACCACCATGGTCTATTTTGATCTTAGCAGTGCTTCTATTATTTCCTTCCCAACTTCACTCTGTCCCTCTCACAAATGCGACCTGTTTATTCCAGCCTATCTTGCCCCTTCATGCCATATTTTTAGTTCACAGCTCCCACCTTCTCCCTCCGTTCCAGTCTTATTCTTACCTTTGGGGTGGTGTTTGCGTAATAAAACCTAGAATTCTGGAGTTCGATTCTTGGGCTAACTATGTTATGCTCTGCTAATATCTTCTCTCTCAGCCTGTTCGTACATAAAGCCGAAGTATGAATCTAGACTGTGAATTCGACAGATGCGTGTTGTATTTTAAGGCAATTCTTGAACGTAGCAGAAAGTAAATTCTTGGACTTAGCAGAAAGTAAGTGTATGCCTTAATGATCTTCGTGTAGCCGATAGACATTAGTGTAAGCTGTCTTCTTCATTGGCAATATCCCCATTCCCAGACCTAACAACATAAGCTCCTAGTTCAGGTCTTGCCTGTTCCCTGTCTAGTCCTTTACTCCTGCCCTACCTCTTCCAATTTATCTCTGGTTTGCCCCTTCATATCGTCTGGTTTTAGTCCATTTCCTTTCCATTATATTCAACCCTTCCCCGCCTTTATATACTTCCATGTTGGTGTGCTGCCTCGAATTGGTTCCCTTTCAGCCACACCGCCTTTATTTTTGTACAGGTACTTTTTTAGTTTTCTCAAAGTTTTCTCCCTTTTCTCAGCTAAGCTGATAAAATTCATATACACAGAAACATATTTGCATTAGCACGCACATGCAGACAAGCACAACACTGCCTTCCAGTCTTTATCCACACACACACACACACACACACACACACACACACACACACACAC
>JAGKTI010027720.1:0-13177 GCA_018397915.1 Birgus latro | reverse complement strand
GAAAGGCAGTGAATTTCATGTCCGGTCATAACCTAACCTAACCTAACCTAACCATTTTTCTGGTAGCAAATTACATCATTTACTGTATTTGATGCTTTGTATCCAATAATTTAGTGCATAAAATGTGAGAGAAGATGATTTCCATGTCAGATACTTACTTATACTATGCTGGCAAGTTCTGAGCACCTATGCCTCACTCACCTCTAAATCATAATTTTTTGGTTAAAATTCAATAAATTCATGCTTTGTGTGCATTATTTATGTGAAAAGGGACCTAAATAAGTGGTATACATGTCCAGTAGGGAGGTAGGAAGGTAGTTTTCTGATTTAGGTTAGGTTAGGTTAGGGTCATGAATGACCAGTACTGGAGCTTCAGGGGCCCAATATTCGGACAAAACCAATATTCGGACATGCCTTTGGCTCTATTACATCGGATATTGGAGGGGTTATTGTACTTCTCTTAAAAATATGAAAAGAGAGAAGGCTACGGGAGAAGATGGAATAGTGACAGATTTACTCTTGGATGCAGGAGTGGAAGTACAAAATGGGCTTGCCCACTTATTTACCCAATGTATAAAACAAGAAAATTCCCAAAACATGGTGTAATGCAATGGTTATTTTACTCTACAAAAAAGGTGACTCAGAAGATCTTAGTAACTATTGACCTATTAGCCTATTATCAATCATTTACAAACTCTTCACTAAAGTCCTTACGAACAGAATAACAACAAATTTAGAGGAAAACCAACCTCGTGAACAGGCAGGATTCCGAAGCGGGTATTCGACCACTGATCATCTACACACAATGAATCAGCTAATTGAGAAAACTACAGAATGATATAAACCACTGTGCTTAGGTTTTGATGATTATGAAAAGGCTTTTGATTCAGTGGAGCACATAGCAATTATAAATTCATTGCGAGAACAGGGAGTGAATGAGAACATTGTAAAACTGCTCGAAAACATGTATAAAGAGGGAACTGCCACAGTTATATTACATAAGGACTGGGAAAAAATTAAGATAGAGAAGGGCGTGAGTCAGGGAGATACAATTTCACCAAAATTATTTACAGCATGCCTAGAAACTATTTTCAGAAAGCTAGACAGGGAAAACAAAGGAGTGAACATAGATGGAGAAAAGCTAAGCCATTTAAGATTTGCTGACGACATTGTCCTAACCCCAGAAACAGCGGAGACATTGCAAGAAATGTTAAATGACCTGAACAGAGAAAGTGTGAAAGTAGGACTCAAGATGAACCGGAGTAAAACTAAAGTAATGTTTAATCCACAAACACCAAAGAGAGTCATCAGAATGTGCGAAGAAATTCTTGAAGAAGTTTAGGAGTGCAACTACTCAGGACAAATACTAAAATTAACAGAAGATCATGATAGCGGATTAATAAGATGCATTACAGTTGTATGAAAGCTTTTGGTAAACATAGAGACATTATGCAAAATAGCTTGCCAGTTTGTACAAAACAAAAAGTATATAATGAATGTATAATTCCAGCTATGACGTATCGTTGTGAGACCTGGAACCTGACAAAATCAATGGAAAATAAATTAATCCATTCTCAGAGAGCAATGGAAAGGTCAGTGTTGGGAATATCTTGAAGAGACAGGAAAAGATCAACTTGGGTGAGAGAGCAGACTAAAATCAAAGATATTATAGAAGTTATAAAAGAACAGAAATGGAGGTGGGCAGGCCATATAGCAAGAATAAGGAATAACTGATGGAGCAAGAGGCTGACTGACTGGTCACCAAGAGATTGTAAGCATAGTAGAAAAAGGCCAGACAGATGGAGAGATGGGATAGAGAAATTTGGAGGGGAAACGTGGCAAAGATTGCCTCAGTCAAGGAATTTGTGGAAAAGGGTGGGGGAGGCCTTTGTTCAGCAGTGGACTTGTAATGGCTGATGATGATGATGGCATATGTATATACTGTATATACGTATACTGTATATACAGTAGGCGCGGAAAGTATTGACGCTAAAGGGCCGACGTCATTTTTTTCGCGTTAAGTGAAGTAAGGTCAATACTACCCTCCCCTGTGATGCAAAATGAGCTGATGCTTTTTCAACAGGAGGTGGCAACCCTGCTTGATAGGTTTGGCACCACAGGAGTAGGCTCAGTAATGTTTGGGCAGCCACAGGAGGAGGATTGTCTCTGTGTGTGATGCACCACAAGGGCATGTTTAGACTCAAATAACAGTTATTTGGTTACCTACCACATTCTCATCATGCCTAAAGTAACCACAAGCAAGGACAAATGTGTGGAAGTGATTACTTTATACAAAGCTGGCCACAAACTCCCATTTATTGCAAATCAAACAGGTGTTGGACTGAGGACAGTGCAGAGATTGGTGAAGCGGTTCAAGGACAGTGGGGAGGCCATTCCTCCCACTCCACTTTCCAAGCCTGGGAGACCTCGTAAGACAACCTTCAGGACCCATCAGCTGATCTCAAGGCAAGTTAGCAAGTATCCAAGGCTAACAGCACGGGATTTAAAAGAAAAGAACCCACAGTTGCTGGCAGATGTGTCTGTCAGAAGTGTGCAGCAACTGTTGCATGACGATCTGGGCTACAGGAGTTTTTGTGCTCGTAAAAAACCACTGCTAACTGCACTTCAGAAGAAAAAGAGAGTAAATTTTTGTAAGAAATATCTTGCCTGGAGTGAGGAGCAATGGAAAACTGTGCTTTGGAGTGATGAGTCAACATTTACTGTCACTGGTACCCCTTCATCACGAGTGTACCGCAAACCAGGCAGTGACCCCCTGGATCCTAAGTACACTTCCAAGTTTGTTAAATACCTAGCCTCACTCATGGCTTGGGGCTGCTTTACATATTATGGTGTTGGTGAGTTGGTAATTCTACCTGCAAGTGAAAAAGTGAACCAGAACAATTATTTGGAGCTCTTATGTGATGTTTTAAGTGACTCTTTTGATAAAACCAAGGCAAGAGTATTTATGCAAGATTCTGCCTGCACATGTTGCAAAGTCAGTGAAACAGTGGCTAACAGACTGTGAGGTTCCCTTTATTCGAGATTGGCCCGGAAACAGCCCAGATATCAATCCCACTGAGAATTTATGGGCGCACATGTAGCGGCACATCATCTTTGCCTAAACTTGAGGCTGCAGTCAAGCAGCTATAGAGCAGTTTTAGTCCGTCTGTTCTGCAAAACTACGCCATCAGTCTCCCCAGATGCCTTAAGAAGATAATAAAGGTGAAGGGGAATGCCAGTAAATACTAAATTCAATGGTGAGTGTTAATTTATTTATTTCTCCTTGCTAACCACAAGAATGTTTTCTTTTTTTTAAGATGGCGTGAACACTTTCCGCGTCTACTGTATATATATTTATATATATATATATATTTTGGACTTCAATAGTTAACTTTTTTTTAACCGAATATTTTAAGTGTTTGCCTATTAAAGGCAATTGGCACTAATGAAATGTCTGTTGGACATGAGGCCACAGTGCACAGTGTGATGGTAGATTTAGTGAACAGTATTTGTTATATGAAGAAGCCTTCATTGTCGATGATTAATACAGTACAGTAGGCCTACCACATTCGTGGGGGTTAGGGGACAGAGACCCCTGCGAATATGAAATTTCCACGAATGTGTGATGCACCCTCCTGTAAATGCCTCTACAGCCACAAATCACCCCCTCTGAGCAAATATGCACATACTGTACCTAATAAACCATATCTGGGGCCTGAAAGCAGCATAAAATATCACAAATAGTTGATGACTTGCCAACATGTGTGGGCAAGTCATCAGCTACATATATACCTGAACTTCTTGCAATCATACTCATTAAGTTCAGTCTTGGCTCCACAGAGGGGCAATCTGTGAATCTTCGAAGCCCCTGAAAGTTGATTCAGCGAATGTGGAGGGCCTGCTGAACAGGATCCATACTACATGAGAGGTTATTCAGAACCTTATGCTGAATCAAGTTCATGCTTAAATGTGACATAAATTCATATGTAAAATAGGGAGTTAGATTCTGGGAGCCCAATGTCAGGACTCTAAGATATCATACATAATAGCTGCTAGCATACATAGGTACTCTAGAGGTTAGATGAAAGGCATAGCTAGGGCTGGAGGAAATGAGGCTCACACATTCTCTCTCAGGAATAACAAGCCAGCAAGGTATGACACGTGACCGGAAAGCTACCACACACACACACACACACACACATTTGCGGGTTTCTCCGACGAAGATGCGAGAAATGGAAGTTCAAAATTGTATCAAACAAGAGTAGCAGTAGAAAAAACGGCGGAGAAGAATGTCCAGGAATTGATGAAGGTATGGGTAGTAATTAGGGAGCTGCAAGAGAGGACCTTACAACAGGAGAGAGAGATCAAAGGTTTAAAGAACGATCTGGAAAAAGTTTACACACGCAGTGCAGAACAGGAAAGAGAAGTCACGGAATTAAAAACGAGCAACGAATCTGCCACAAATGAAATAGAACACCTCAAGAGGGAAAACAGGAGGTTGGAAGAAGAAAGAGACAGAATGAAAAGTAAATTAGAGGAGTATGATTCAAAATCAAGGATGCAAGATGAACATGTTAAGGAAATCAAGGAGCAACAAAAGGGGTGGAAGGAAATTCAGGAGGAAGGGAATGTAAATTTGAAAGAGATTATTGAACAACAAAGCAAGGAAAAGGTGGAGAAGGAAGTGGTTAGGGTATTGAAAAGTAGAGAAGCTCTAGTCAGGGATGTAGCAGATAAGAAAAAATGTGTAATTATTTTAGGGGTAAAAGAAAAGCGTATCACGATAAGATCTGAAAGAGAAAGAGAAGAATTGAGTAAAGTTAAAGAAATATTATCAGTAGTCATGGAGGGTAACAATGAAGCCCTAGAAGAGACTGAAGAAGTGTTTAGGTTAGGTAAGTATGAGGAAGGAGGGGCAAGGCCATTGAAGGTGAAGTTCAAGTCCCAGGCAATAGTAAATGAAATCATGAATAGGACATGGAAATTAGCAGACAAAGAGGGGTTCGAAAATGTCTGGTTAAGGAGAGATGCAAATGAGGAAGAAAGAGCTAAAATAAAGGAGTTAGTAAAGGAAGCTAAGGCAAAAAACGAACAAAGAACGGAGAAGGAGAAGACAGTGTTTTATTGGAGAGTTATGGACCAGAAATTGAGAAAATGGTACCGACGGAGAGGAGGAGAAAAGACGGTATAAGTAATAACGAAAAAAGTTTAAAAGTGGCGTACACTAATGTTGATGGATTAATATCGGCAATGTTAGAAATCAACGATTTCTTGAGGGTACAAGAACCTGATGTTATGTGCTTTGTAGAGACCAAGTTAAGGGAGAATATTGATATCCATATGGGAAATGGCAAATACAAATTGTGGAGAAGATACAGAAAAGATAAAATGGGAGGAGGAGTGATGATAGCAGTGAAGAATAACCTAAATATATATTCTGTGGAAATGGGAGAGGGTAGGGCTGAAGTGATAAACATGAAATTAGAAACTGGAGAGAACTGTAAGAGAGATATAGCAGTAGTATATGTTCCACCTAAGACAAGAGCATGGACTGATGATGAATACCAGGAGATGTTGTCAGACATGGTTAGTTACCTACAGAAAGTGATTGAGAAAAGCAGCAATATAATTCTAATGGGTGATTTTAATTGTAAAGAGGTGAACTGGGAGGAATGGGACTCAGGAGGTGGCGAAGATTCGTGGGGCACTATATTGTTAAACATTGTGATGAATAATGTAATGACGCAGTGGGTCAAAGAAGAGACAAGATTCCGAGGTGATGACACCCCAGCAAGATTAGATTTACTGCTAACCAAAGAACCTGACGTAATTGAATCCTTGAAATATATGTGTCCTATGGGAAAAAGTGATCATGTGGTCATTGAGTTCCAGATGATAATAGGGAACGTGGTGCCAAGAGATGAGCTCCATAGGCAGGGAAGATACAACTTTGGGAAAGCAAACTTTACAGAATTGAGTAAATTTTTTGAAAATGCAGATTGGAGAAAATTCAGAGAAACAAGAGAGATTCAGAGGAAGTGGGATATCTTTCTAGACCTCTATAATTCAGGAGTGGATAAATATGTTCCAAGAGTAAGTGGGAAAGAATACAGGAAAAAGGAGTGGTTTAATAGAAGGTGTATTATAGCAAAAAAAGAGAGGAACATGGCATGGAGCAAATGGAGAAAGAGAGGTAATAACAGAACAAAGGAAGAATATAAAAGAACTAGAAATGAATATACAAGAATTCGTAGAGAGGAAGAAAGGAACTTTGAAAAAGGTATAATCGACAAATGTAAGGATGAACCCAAACTGTTTTATAGATTTGTTAATGGCAAATTGAAGCAAAAGGAAGGAATCACCAAACTGAAAGTAGAAGGAGAGGTCTATAATGATGCGGCAATGCAAGCTGAAATAATGAACAAACGTTTCCAATCAGTTTTTACTAATGAAGGGGAGTTTGTGGAGGGGGAAGGAGTGACTAGGAGTGTAGTGATAAAAGATATAAAAGTGGAAGTACAGGAAGTGTACAAATTACTGGAAACTCAAGATGTAAGGAAAGCCCCAGGACCAGATGGAATTTCAAATTGGGTACTGAAGGAATGCAGAGACCAACTGGCAGATAAGATTCACAGTTTAATTGTGTGTTCGCTGGAAGAAGGGAAAGTGCCTCGGGAATGGAAGAGAGCAAATGTGGTACCAATTTATAAGAGAGGAAACAAGGAAGAACCCCTGAACTATAGACCAGTGTCCCTAACCAGCATGGTTGCAAAATTGTGTGAGAAGGTTCTGAAAGATAGGTGGATAAAATATCTGGAAGAGATGAATATTTTGACTGAAAGTCAGTTTGGATTTAGAAGTGGAAGGTCATGTGTTTCCAACTTGTTGAGCTTTTACTCAAGAGCGATTGATGTGCTGCAGGAGAGAGACGGTTGGGTGGATTGTGTATATTTAGATTTGGAGAAGGCCTTTGTCAAGGTACCCCATAAGAGACTAATGTGGAAACTAGAGCATATAGGAGGACTGAAGGGTAACCTCCTGGAATGGATGAAAGACTTTTTGAGAGACAGACAAATGAGGACAGTAATAAAGGACAGGATGTCTGGATGGAGAGAAGTAACAAGTGGTGTCCCACAGGGCTCGGTGTTGGCACCAGTAATGTTCCTGATTTACATAAATGATATGGTAGATGGAGTAAACAGTTATGCAAGTCTGTTTGCTGATGATGCCAAGATCTTGAGGAAGGTAGAGGTTGAGGAGGACCGTAAAATGCTGCAGGAGGATCTGGATAGGATACATGACTGGAGCCGGATGTGGGAAATGAAATTCAACGCAAAAAAATGTAAAATATTGGAAATGGGTAAAAGCACCAAGAGACCATCACTGAACTATATGATGGGTAATGAACCAATCACAAAAGCGAGAGAAGAGAAAGATTTAGGAGTGCTGTTCCAGGATAGTTTGTCACCTGAAAAACACATCAACAAGATAGTTAGAGAGACATATAAACTCTTGACCAACATAAGAGTGGCATTCCATTACATGAATGAAGAGATGATGAAAAAACTGATAGTGGCCATGATCCGCCCCAGGTTAGAATATGCGGCAGTAGTGTGGTCCCCACACAAAAAGAAAGATATAAACAAGATTGAGAGAATACAAAGAACAGCAACCAAGATGGTCCCCAGTTTGGTAGATCTGTCATATAGTGAGAGGCTAGAAAGGCTGGATTTGCCATCCTTAGAGGAAAGGAGAGAGAGGGGTGACATGATTGCAGTGTTCAGGACCATGATGGGAGTAGATACAATTGATAGAGAAGATCTGTTTTTATGGGATAAGAGAGCAACAAGAGGACATGGGCTGAAACTGAAGAAGCCGCGCTGCTTGAAGGACATCAAGAAATATAGTTTTCCGTATAGATGCATAGACCTGTGGAATAGACTGGACAAAGAGATCGTCCAGTCTAAAAACTTAAACGAGTTTAAAGCTAAATTTGACTTATTGAGAAACAGAGACGGGACCCCACGAGCGTAGCTCATTTCCTGTATATCACAATTAGGTAAATACAATTAGGTAAATACACACACACACACACACACACACACAGGGTTCTAGAAGATTCAACGAACATTCAGTACACATGACACAGCTCTCCTATACGAGAAAGAAGGAGTTAGGAGTCAGAAAGGAAACAGGAGCGAAATCGAGAAAGGGGTTTAACTCTATAGGGGAGCACGGTGGGAGATTAGGGGCAGGGTTACAAGATTTAGCAAGCTTAAGATGCTCTCACATATTACACTTGTGTGTGATATACTCAGTGTTAATCTTGAGCTTTCACTTTGAAGAGAATAAAACTACAATCAACCCCAGACTTATCTTTATCTTCTCCTGCAATTGCATGACAAAGTGAACTGTTATCTACTTACAAATCAACTCACGGTTAACTACAGCTCGTCTACAA
Source organism: Birgus latro (assembly GCA_018397915.1). NCBI lineage: Eukaryota > Metazoa > Arthropoda > Malacostraca > Decapoda > Coenobitidae > Birgus > Birgus latro. The sequence continues at coordinate 4,716 of JAGKTI010027720.1, read as the reverse complement.
GTACAATATACTGTACTGAACTACGAAATACAAGTCCTACACCTCTACTTTTCTTTAAAAATATATTTAATGATAGATTATTACAATATGTCTGTGACTGGACATATTAGTGCATCCCAAACTAACTGAGAAGTTTTGTCCCCCAAGTTACCCAATAATTTTATCCACCTAGAATTACCACAACCTTGAAGGCCCCCAATATCAACCAGACAAAAACTTCTAACCTAATCAGCATGGGAAAAATCATCGTCCAGCATCATGCATTTTTTGCCGAGAATTACAGCAGGCACGGAAAGTATTGACGTTTTTTTGCCGACATCATTCTTCTTCGCGTTAAGTGAAGTAGGGTCAGTACTACCCTCCCCTGTGATGCGAAATGAGCTGATGCTTTTTCAACGGGAGCTGGCAACCCTGCTTGATAGGTTTGGCACCACAGGAGCAGGCTCAGTAATGTTTGAGCAGCCACAGGAGGAGGATTGTCTCTGTGTGTGATGCACCACGAGGGCATATTTTGATTCAAATAACACAGTTATTTGCACCAAGAGGGCATGTTTTGACTCAAATAACACAGTTATTTGGTTACCTACCACATTCTCATCATGCCTAAAGTAACCACAAGCAAGGACAAACATGTGGAAGTGATTACTTTATACAAAGCTGGCCACAAACTCCCATTTATTGCAAATCAGATGGTGTTAGACTGAGGACAGTGCAGAGACTGGTGAAGCAGTTCAAGGACAGTGGGGAGGCCATTCCTCCCACTCCACTTCCCAAGCCTGGGAGACCTCGTAAGACAACCTTCAGGACCCGTCAGCTGATCTCAAGGCAAGTTAGCAAGGATCCAAGGCTAACAGCACGGGATTTAAAAGAAAAGAACCCACAGTTGCTGGCAGATGTGTCTGTCAGAAGTGTGCAGCATTTGTTGCATGACGATCTGGGCTACAGGAGTTTTTGTGCTCGTAAAAAACCACTGCTAACTGCACTTCCGAAGAAAAAGAGAGTAAATTTTTGTAAGAAATATCTTGCCTGGAGTGAGGAGCAATGGAAAACTGTGCTTTGGAGTGTTGAGTCAACATTTACTGTCACTGGTACCCCTTCATCACGAGTGTGCCGCAAACCAGGCAGTGACCCCCTGGATCCTAAGTACACTTACAAGTTTGTTAAATACCCAGCCTCACTCATGGCTTGGGGATGCTTTACATATTATAGTGTTGGTAGGTTGGTAATTCTACCTGCAAATGAAAAAGTGAACCAGAACAATTATTTGGAGCTCTTATGTGATGTTTTAAGTGACTCTTGATAAAACCAAGGCAAGAGTATTTATGCAAGATTCTGCCCCTGCACATGTTGCAAAGTCAGTGAAACAGTGGCTAACAGACTGTGAGGTTCCCTTTATTCGAGATTGGCCCAGAAACAGCCCAGATATCAATCCCATTGAGAATTTATGGGCGCACATGAAGCGGCAGCTGCGTAGTATGGACACATCATCTTTGCTGAAACTTGAGGCTGCAGCTATGGAGCAGTTTTAGTCCATCTGTTCTGCAAAACTACGCCATCAGTCTCCCCAGACGCCTTAAGAAGATAATAAAGGTGAAGGGGAATGCCAGTAAATACTAAATTCAATGGTGAGTGTTAATTTATTTGTTTCTCAGTGCTAACCACAAGAATGTTTTCTTTTTTTAAGATGGCGTCAACACTTTCCGTGCCAACTGTACATCGGCGCATTTAGTCATTAAGAAAAAAAAAAGAAAAAAATGGACAATGTAAAACTGTTTTTTTGAGGGTAGTGTTAGTCATCAACAATTAAGGAAAAACAACAATGAAGTCATCAGCGTGGAGTGACTGTGTATAACTTACTGTTTGTTGTAAACACAAATGCAGTAATTCTGAATAATAAACAAGGAAGCCAAGCAGTACAGTCTGGTCTCATTATACATAATGAATTAGCACATAATGAGATTGGCAGCTATAATATGGGTTCAGTGAGATTAGGGAGGGTGATCTCGACTGCAAAACCTAAAATGACCAAAAACCTCTGCCACCCACTTGAGGTTTGTCTTGTGCTGGTACAAGTCATCACCAAGGGTACCTCCCAAGGTCGGAGGACAGTAAGAGGACCTGGAGTGTCACCCCATGCAAAGAGATTCAATATCTTTTCATGTAATATCAATCACTGAACTATTTGTTAAGCACTTACTCTATTCCTTGGCTATAACAATGGTATTTCAGTGGCCTTTCATGTACGAAATAGAATGAAAAGCAGTGATCACAGCCAGTGTAAACACTAGGTGGCCATCTTAGCCCAGTCCACTGAGTGCAGGCCCATTATGGGGATGATGGTTCTGTAAGGTTGACATGATTTTCAAATCTTAAGTTTTAGTATTTTCACACATCACTTTGCTCAGTATTGCACACCGCACTGTTTGTTAAGCACTTGCACTGTTCCATGTTGATGACAGTGGTGTTTCAGTGCCCTTTCATGAACAAAATAGAATGAAAAGCAACGATCGCAATGTAAACACTGGGTGGGCATCTTGGCTTGCTTGTGTCACCTTGTCCACACAAGGTACTTGGAGGTAGGCGTCAAAAATATTGTTGTAGCTAAACCATGATAAATTTTTTAACATTGTACTGAGACAGGGTATAACTTTTCGATTATTGTTGTAGTGATTTTCAAACAATGAGGCGTCATATAACGAGGCTAAGCTGTATAATTTGTATGCTATTATAATTCATAAGAACTGATCTCACATGAATATCTTACTTAACTTCTTACATCAACACATAGTCCTCACATACCGTAAGAGCCAAATTTTCTGGGTTCCAAGTCCTTCAGTTCATAACAAAAATCAGTCACAAAACTTTTCGCACTCATTACACTAAATGTGAACACATGAATTTTACCGCTCGTTCATCACTAACACCTCCAACAGAGAGCCTATCCACATTGCAAACACAACCAGCTTATTTTATCAGATTGTCTGAATGTTACTTTTGTTCACATTGAGCTTCCATACGTCATGCTGCTTCGTCCAATGACTTTACTTTTTCCATGGGAATAAATGCTTTTCTTGTGCTCTTGGCACTTTCAGGGTGCTTAAGCATTGTAATTTAGTTAGTTTGGAACTGTGTGCTCAGATTTCTGGGATAATGTGAGGAGCAAAGTAAAAAAAAAAAAAAAATGCTTGTAGACATGACAGTCAGCCCAACAATGAGACTGAGACAGGCAGGTATAAAACATGGGTCACGTGGGCCGGCTTGGGTCAAGAAACCCTTGCAGCAACCGACAAAGGCACAGTATAAACAAATGCAGCCATCCAGAAATCAAGTACTTTAACACATCCACTTAATTTCTCCTGTGCAATTGAGTGATATTATTGTGTTACTGAACAATAAAGGGAAGAATTAAATGCCCTTGTTATTGTAAGATCATTGCTTCCCTTTGTCTTAAATTGAAGAGTCTTTTCCTGTTCTGGTTGCATGCAGCAGTTTGATCATGGTTAAACTTTTCAGTACTGTTAGCCTTCCTGTGACAGAGCTGACAACCTTCTTGAATTCAACACAGTTGCCATTTCTACATTCTGGTGAGGGTTGCATCAAGTGAAGACTTGTTGCTTTATGATTTATCACATAGCAAGGTCAGTATAACATGGTTTCATTTGGGTTTGGGTGGGTGACCTCAACTACAAAACCTAAAATGCTCCCCCCAAAAAACTCTGCCACCCACATGAAGTTTGCCCAATGCTGGTATGAGTCATAGTCCCCCCCCACACCCAAGGCTGGGGGCCAGTTGGAAGGCTTGGACAATCACTCCACACCAAAAGGTATGGTATCACTTCACTTAATGTAACACACTGCACTATTTGTTAACCCGCCACATCCCGGCCAATTTTTCGCCAATGACCCCCTTCCCCCAATCCCAGCATATATATATATATATATATATTTTTTTTTGGCTCAAACCTCTACTTTTTATGAGAAACATTGGAAAATACCAAAATAAGTGTTCACCTGACCTTATAAGTGCACTATACAGGTGTCCCTTCAAACACCTGGTACCATCTTCTCTGGGTGCGCACTGCTGCTGTCACATTTTCTATGGTAGGGGTAACTTTTGTAAACCAGAATAGGTAGATATTTGTTCATTTGGTACAAATTTATATGTAGTACAAGAATATATTGGTTTTCTATCTATCTATCTATCCATCGCCAGACGCCTCAATCCCGAACGGGGTGGCCACAAACAAATCGCCTCCATGTCACTCTGTCCCCTGCCATTTCACTACCACGCTCCCAACTCACACCCCCCTCTCTCATATACCTCTCCACTCCATCCCTCCATCTCATCCTCGGCCTCCCCCTACCTCTTGCCTCCTCCACCTCACTCACATACACTCTCCTCGTCAATCTTTCACTCTCCATCCTCTCCACATGCCCAAACCACCTTAACGTGTTTCTCCTAACGCTTTCCATCATGTCCTCAACCACACCACAACGTTCCTTCACTTCCTCATTTGTTAGTCTGTCTCTCCATGTGACTCCACATGCTCCTCTCAAATAACTCATTTCCACTGCTCTCATTCTTGACTTCTGTCCTTCCAACAGGGTCCAAGTTTCACTTCCATATGTCAGAGTTGGTATCACAATATTGTCATGTAACAACTTTTTCACTTCCATGCTCACCTCCCTGTTTCTTATCACTGCTTTCAACGAACC
>JAGKTI010027719.1:0-13177 GCA_018397915.1 Birgus latro | reverse complement strand
GAAAGGCAGTGAATTTCATGTCCGGTCATAACCTAACCTAACCTAACCTAACCATTTTTCTGGTAGCAAATTACATCATTTACTGTATTTGATGCTTTGTATCCAATAATTTAGTGCATAAAATGTGAGAGAAGATGATTTCCATGTCAGATACTTACTTATACTATGCTGGCAAGTTCTGAGCACCTATGCCTCACTCACCTCTAAATCATAATTTTTTGGTTAAAATTCAGTAAATTCATGCTTTGTGTGCATTATTTATGTGAAAAGGGACCTAAATAATTGGTATACATGTCCAGTAGGGAGGTAGGAAGGTAGTTTTCTGATTTAGGTTAGGTTAGGTTAGGGTCATGAATGACCAGTACTGGAGCTTCAGGGGCCCAATATTCGGACAAAACCAATATTCGGACATGCCTTTGGCTCTATTACATCGGATATTGGAGGGATTATTGTACTTCTCTTAAAAATATGAAAAGAGAGAAGGCTACGGGAGAAGATGGAATAGTGACAGATTTACTCTTGGATGCAGGAGTGGAAGTACAAAATGGGCTTGCCCACTTATTTACCCAATGTATAAAACAAGAAAATTCCCAAAACATGGTGTAATGCAATGGTTATTTTACTCTACAAAAAAGGTGACTCAGAAGATCTTAGTAACTATTGACCTATTAGCCTATTATCAATCATTTACAAACTCTTCACTAAAGTCCTTACGAACAGAATAACAACAAATTTAGAGGAAAACCAACCTCGTGAACAGGCAGGATTCCGAAGCGGGTATTCGACCACTGATCATCTACACACAATGAATCAGCTAATTGAGAAAACTACAGAATGATATAAACCACTGTGCTTAGGTTTTGATGATTATGAAAAGGCTTTTGATTCAGTGGAGCACATAGCAATTATAAATTCATTGCGAGAACAGGGAGTGAATGAGAACATTGTAAAACTGCTCGAAAACATGTATAAAGAGGGAACTGCCACAGTTATATTACATAAGGACTGGGAAAAAATTAAGATAGAGAAGGGCGTGAGTCAGGGAGATACAATTTCACCAAAATTATTTACAGCATGCCTAGAAACTATTTTCAGAAAGCTAGACAGGGAAAACAAAGGAGTGAACATAGATGGAGAAAAGCTAAGCCATTTAAGATTTGCTGACGACATTGTCCTAACCCCAGAAACAGCGGAGACATTGCAAGAAATGTTAAATGACCTGAACAGAGAAAGTGTGAAAGTAGGACTCAAGATGAACCGGAGTAAAACTAAAGTAATGTTTAATCCACAAACACCAAAGAGAGTCATCAGAATGTGCGAAGAAATTCTTGAAGAAGTTTAGGAGTGCAACTACTCAGGACAAATACTAAAATTAACAGAAGATCATGATAGCGGATTAATAAGATGCATTACAGTTGTATGAAAGCTTTTGGTAAACATAGAGACATTATGCAAAATAGCTTGCCAGTTTGTACAAAACAAAAAGTATATAACGAATGTATAATTCCAGCTATGACGTATCGTTGTGAGACCTGGAACCTGACAAAATCAATGGAAAATAAATTAATCCATTCTCAGAGAGCAATGGAAAGGTCAGTGTTGGGAATATCTTGAAGAGACAGGAAAAGATCAACTTGGGTGAGAGAGCAGACTAAAATCAAAGATATTATAGAAGTTATAAAAGAACAGAAATGGAGGTGGGCAGGCCATATAGCAAGAATAAGGAATAACTGATGGAGCAAGAGGCTGACTGACTGGTCACCAAGAGATTGTAAGCATAGTAGAAAAAGGCCAGACAGATGGAGAGATGGGATAGAGAAATTTGGAGGGGAAACGTGGCAAAGATTGCCTCAGTCAAGGAATTTGTGGAAAAGGGTGGGGGAGGCCTTTGTTCAGCAGTGGACTTGTAATGGCTGATGATGATGATGGCATATGTATATACTGTATATACGTATACTGTATATACAGTAGGCGCGGAAAGTATTGACGCTAAAGGGCCGACGTCATTTTTTTCGCGTTAAGTGAAGTAAGGTCAATACTACCCTCCCCTGTGATGCAAAATGAGCTGATGCTTTTTCAACAGGAGGTGGCAACCCTGCTTGATAGGTTTGGCACCACAGGAGTAGGCTCAGTAATGTTTGGGCAGCCACAGGAGGAGGATTGTCTCTGTGTGTGATGCACCACAAGGGCATGTTTAGACTCAAATAACAGTTATTTGGTTACCTACCACATTCTCATCATGCCTAAAGTAACCACAAGCAAGGACAAATGTGTGGAAGTGATTACTTTATACAAAGCTGGCCACAAACTCCCATTTATTGCAAATCAAACAGGTGTTGGACTGAGGACAGTGCAGAGATTGGTGAAGCGGTTCAAGGACAGTGGGGAGGCCATTCCTCCCACTCCACTTTCCAAGCCTGGGAGACCTCGTAAGACAACCTTCAGGACCCATCAGCTGATCTCAAGGCAAGTTAGCAAGTATCCAAGGCTAACAGCACGGGATTTAAAAGAAAAGAACCCACAGTTGCTGGCAGATGTGTCTGTCAGAAGTGTGCAGCAACTGTTGCATGACGATCTGGGCTACAGGAGTTTTTGTGCTCGTAAAAAACCACTGCTAACTGCACTTCAGAAGAAAAAGAGAGTAAATTTTTGTAAGAAATATCTTGCCTGGAGTGAGGAGCAATGGAAAACTGTGCTTTGGAGTGATGAGTCAACATTTACTGTCACTGGTACCCCTTCATCACGAGTGTACCGCAAACCAGGCAGTGACCCCCTGGATCCTAAGTACACTTCCAAGTTTGTTAAATACCTAGCCTCACTCATGGCTTGGGGCTGCTTTACATATTATGGTGTTGGTGAGTTGGTAATTCTACCTGCAAGTGAAAAAGTGAACCAGAACAATTATTTGGAGCTCTTATGTGATGTTTTAAGTGACTCTTTTGATAAAACCAAGGCAAGAGTATTTATGCAAGATTCTGCCTGCACATGTTGCAAAGTCAGTGAAACAGTGGCTAACAGACTGTGAGGTTCCCTTTATTCGAGATTGGCCCGGAAACAGCCCAGATATCAATCCCACTGAGAATTTATGGGCGCACATGTAGCGGCACATCATCTTTGCCTAAACTTGAGGCTGCAGTCAAGCAGCTATAGAGCAGTTTTAGTCCGTCTGTTCTGCAAAACTACGCCATCAGTCTCCCCAGATGCCTTAAGAAGATAATAAAGGTGAAGGGGAATGCCAGTAAATACTAAATTCAATGGTGAGTGTTAATTTATTTATTTCTCCTTGCTAACCACAAGAATGTTTTCTTTTTTTTAAGATGGCGTGAACACTTTCCGCGTCTACTGTATATATATTTATATATATATATATATTTTGGACTTCAATAGTTAACTTTTTTTTAACCGAATATTTTAAGTGTTTGCCTATTAAAGGCAATTGGCACTAATGAAATGTCTGTTGGACATGAGGCCACAGTGCACAGTGTGATGGTAGATTTAGTGAACAGTATTTGTTATATGAAGAAGCCTTCATTGTCGATGATTAATACAGTACAGTAGGCCTACCACATTCGTGGGGGTTAGGGGACAGAGACCCCTGCGAATATGAAATTTCCACGAATGTGTGATGCACCCTCCTGTAAATGCCTCTACAGCCAAAAATCACCCCCTCTGAGGAAATATGCACATACTGTACCTAATAAACCATATCTGGGGCCTGAAAGCAGCATAAAATATCACAAATAGTTGATGACTTGCCAACATGTGTGGGCAAGTCATCAGCTACATATATACCTGAACTTCTTGCAATCATACTCATTAAGTTCAGTCTTGGCTCCACAGAGGGGCAATCTGTGAATCTTCGAAGCCCCTGAAAGTTGATTCAGCGAATGTGGAGGGCCTGCTGAACAGGATCCATACTACATGAGAGGTTATTCAGAACCTTATGCTGAATCAAGTTCATGCTTAAATGTGACATAAATTCATATGTAAAATAGGGAGTTAGATTCTGGGAGCCCAAAGTCAGGACTCTAAGATATCATACATAATAGCTGCTAGCATACATAGGTACTCTAGAGGTTAGATGAAAGGCATAGCTAGGGCTGGAGGAAATGAGGCTCACACATTCTCTCTCAGGAATAACAAGCCAGCAAGGTATGACACGTGACCGGAAAGCTACCACGCACACACACACACACACACATTTGCGGGTTTCTCCGACGAAGATGCGAGAAATGGAAGTTCAAAATTGTATCAAACAAGAGTAGCAGTAGAAAAAACGGCGGAGAAGAATGTCCAGGAATTGATGAAGGTATGGGTAGTAATTAGGGAGCTGCAAGAGAGGACCTTACAACAGGAGAGAGAGATCAAAGGTTTAAAGAACGATCTGGAAAAAGTTTACACACGCAGTGCAGAACAGGAAAGAGAAGTCACGGAATTAAAAACGAGCAACGAATCTGCCACAAATGAAATAGAACACCTCAAGAGGGAAAACAGGAGGTTGGAAGAAGAAAGAGACAGAATGAAAAGTAAATTAGAGGAGTATGATTCAAAATCAAGGATGCAAGATGAACATGTTAAGGAAATCAAGGAGCAACAAAAGGGGTGGAAGGAAATTCAGGAGGAAGGGAATGTAAATTTGAAAGAGATTATTGAACAACAAAGCAAGGAAAAGGTGGAGAAGGAAGTGGTTAGGGTATTGAAAAGTAGAGAAGCTCTAGTCAGGGATGTAGCAGATAAGAAAAAATGTGTAATTATTTTAGGGGTAAAAGAAAAGCGTATCACGATAAGATCTGAAAGAGAAAGAGAAGAATTGAGTAAAGTTAAAGAAATATTATCAGTAGTCATGGAGGGTAACAATGAAGCCCTAGAAGAGATTGAAGAAGTGTTTAGGTTAGGTAAGTATGAGGAAGGAGGGGCAAGGCCATTGAAGGTGAAGTTCAAGTCCCAGGCAATAGTAAATGAAATCATGAATAGGACATGGAAATTAGCAGACAAAGAGGGGTTCGAAAATGTCTGGTTAAGGAGAGATGCAAATGAGGAAGAAAGAGCTAAAATAAAGGAGTTAGTAAAGGAAGCTAAGGCAAAAAACGAACAAAGAACGGAGAAGGAGAAGACAGTGTTTTATTGGAGAGTTATGGACCAGAAATTGAGAAAATGGTACCGACGGAGAGGAGGAGAAAAGACGGTATAAGTAATAACGAAAAAAGTTTAAAAGTGGCGTACACTAATGTTGATGGATTAATATCGGCAATGTTACAAATCAACGATTTCTTGAGGGTACAAGAACCTGATGTTATGTGCTTTGTAGAGACCAAGTTAAGGGAGAATATTGATATCCATATGGGAAATGGCAAATACAAATTGTGGAGAAGAGACAGAAAAGATAAAATGGGAGGAGGAGTGATGATAGCAGTGAAGAATAACCTAAATATATATTCTGTGGAAATGGGAGAGGGTAGGGCTGAAGTGATAAACATGAAATTAGAAACTGGAGAGAACTGTAAGAGAGATATAGCAGTAGTATATGTTCCACCTAAGACAAGAGCATGGACTGATGATGAATACCAGGAGATGTTGTCAGACATGGTTAGTTACCTACAGAAAGTGATTGAGAAAAGCAGCAATATAATTCTAATGGGTGATTTTAATTGTAAAGAGGTGAACTGGGAGGAATGGGACTCAGGAGGTGGCGAAGATTCGTGGGGCACTATATTGTTAAACATTGTGATGAATAATGTAATGACGCAGTGGGTCAAAGAAGAGACAAGATTCCGAGGTGATGACACCCCAGCAAGATTAGATTTACTGCTAACCAAAGAACCTGACGTAATTGAATCCTTGAAATATATGTGTCCTATGGGAAAAAGTGATCATGTGGTCATTGAGTTCCAGATGATAATAGGGAACGTGGTGCCAAGAGATGAGCTCCATAGGCAGGGAAGATACAACTTTGGGAAAGCAAACTTTACAGAATTGAGTAAATTTTTTGAAAATGCAGATTGGAGAAAATTCAGAGAAACAAGAGAGATTCAGAGGAAGTGGGATATCTTTCTAGACCTCTATAATTCAGGAGTGGATAAATATGTTCCAAGAGTAAGTGGGAAAGAATACAGGAAAAAGGAGTGGTTTAATAGAAGGTGTATTATAGCAAAAAAAGAGAGGAACATGGCATGGAGCAAATGGAGAAAGAGAGGTAATAACAGAACAAAGGAAGAATATAAAAGAACTAGAAATGAATATACAAGAATTCGTAGAGAGGAAGAAAGGAACTTTGAAAAAGGTATAATCGACAAATGTAAGGATGAACCCAAACTGTTTTATAGATTTGTTAATGGCAAATTGAAGCAAAAGGAAGGAATCACCAAACTGAAAGTAGAAGGAGAGGTCTATAATGATGCGGCAATGCAAGCTGAAATAATGAACAAACGTTTCCAATCAGTTTTTACTAATGAAGGGGAGTTTGTGGAGGGGGAAGGAGTGACTAGGAGTGTAGTGATAAAAGATATAAAAGTGGAAGTACAGGAAGTGTACAAATTACTGGAAACTCAAGATGTAAGGAAAGCCCCAGGACCAGATGGAATTTCAAATTGGGTACTGAAGGAATGCAGAGACCAACTGGCAGATAAGATTCACAGTTTAATTGTGTGTTCGCTGGAAGAAGGGAAAGTGCCTCGGGAATGGAAGAGAGCAAATGTGGTACCAATTTATAAGAGAGGAAACAAGGAAGAACCCCTGAACTATAGACCAGTGTCCCTAACCAGCATGGTTGCAAAATTGTGTGAGAAGGTTCTGAAAGATAGGTGGATAAAATATCTGGAAGAGATGAATATTTTGACTGAAAGTCAGTTTGGATTTAGAAGTGGAAGGTCATGTGTTTCCAACTTGTTGAGCTTTTACTCAAGAGCGATTGATGTGCTGCAGGAGAGAGACGGTTGGGTGGATTGTGTATATTTAGATTTGGAGAAGGCCTTTGTCAAGGTACCCCATAAGAGACTAATGTGGAAACTAGAGCATATAGGAGGACTGAAGGGTAACCTCCTGGAATGGATGAAAGACTTTTTGAGAGACAGACAAATGAGGACAGTAATAAAGGACAGGATGTCTGGATGGAGAGAAGTAACAAGTGGTGTCCCACAGGGCTCGGTGTTGGCACCAGTAATGTTCCTGATTTACATAAATGATATGGTAGATGGAGTAAACAGTTATGCAAGTCTGTTTGCTGATGATGCCAAGATCTTGAGGAAGGTAGAGGTTGAGGAGGACTGTAAAATGCTGCAGGAGGATCTGGATAGGATACATGACTGGAGCCGGATGTGGGAAATGAAATTCAACGCAAAAAAATGTAAAATATTGGAAATGGGTAAAAGCACCAAGAGACCATCACTGAACTATATGATGGGTAATGAACCAATCACAAAAGCGAGAGAAGAGAAAGATTTAGGAGTGCTGTTCCAGGATAGTTTGTCACCTGAAAAACACATCAACAAGATAGTTAGAGAGACATATAAACTCTTGACCAACATAAGAGTGGCATTCCATTACATGAATGAAGAGATGATGAAAAAACTGATAGTGGCCATGATCCGCCCCAGGTTAGAATATGCGGCAGTAGTGTGGTCCCCACACAAAAAGAAAGATATAAACAAGATTGAGAGAATACAAAGAACAGCAACCAAGATGGTCCCCAGTTTGGTAGATCTGTCATATAGTGAGAGGCTAGAAAGGCTGGATTTGCCATCCTTAGAGGAAAGGAGAGAGAGGGGTGACATGATTGCAGTGTTCAGGACCATGATGGGAGTAGATACAATTGATAGAGAAGATCTGTTTTTATGGGATAAGAGAGCAACAAGAGGACATGGGCTGAAACTGAAGAAGCCGCGCTGCTTGAAGGACATCAAGAAATATAGTTTTCCGTATAGATGCATAGACCTGTGGAATAGACTGGACAAAGAGATCGTCCAGTCTAAAAACTTAAACGAGTTTAAAGCTAAATTTGACTTATTGAGAAACAGAGACGGGACCCCACGAGCGTAGCTCATTTCCTGTATATCACAATTAGGTAAATACAATTAGGTAAATACACACACACACACACACACACACACAGGGTTCTAGAAGATTCAACGAACATTCAGTACACATGACACAGCTCTCCTATACGAGAAAGAAGGAGTTAGGAGTCAGAAAGGAAACAGGAGCGAAATCGAGAAAGGGGTTTAACTCCATAGGGGAGCACGGTGGGAGATTAGGGGCAGGGTTACAAGATTTAGCAAGCTTAAGATGCTCTCACATATTACACTTGTGTGTGATATACTCAGTGTTAATCTTGAGCTTTCACTTTGAAGAGAATAAAACTACAATCAACCCCAGACTTATCTTTATCTTCTCCTGCAATTGCATGACAAAGTGAACTGTTATCTACTTACAAATCAACTCACGGTTAACTACAGCTCGTCTACAAGTACAATATACTGTACTGAACTACGAAATACAAGTCCTACACCTCTACTTTTCTTTAAAAATATATTTAATGATAGATTATTACAATATGTCTGTGACTGGACATATTAGTGCATCCCAAACTAACTGAGAAGTTTTGTCCCCCAAGTTACCCAATAATTTTATCCACCTAGAATTACCACAACCTTGAAGGCCCCCAATATCAACCAGACAAAAACTTCTAACCTAATCAGCATGGGAAAAATCATCGTCCAGCATCATGCATTTTTTGCCGAGAATTACAGCAGGCACGGAAAGTATTGACGTTTTTTTGCCGACATCATTCTTCTTCGCGTTAAGTGAAGTAGGGTCAGTACTACCCTCCCCTGTGATGCGAAATGAGCTGATGCTTTTTCAACGGGAGCTGGCAACCCTGCTTGATAGGTTTGGCACCACAGGAGCAGGCTCAGTAATGTTTGAGCAGCCACAGGAGGAGGATTGTCTCTGTGTGTGATGCACCACGAGGGCATATTTTGATTCAAATAACACAGTTATTTGCACCAAGAGGGCATGTTTTGACTCAAATAACACAGTTATTTGGTTACCTACCACATTCTCATCATGCCTAAAGTAACCACAAGCAAGGACAAACATGTGGAAGTGATTACTTTATACAAAGCTGGCCACAAACTCCCATTTATTGCAAATCAGATGGTGTTAGACTGAGGACAGTGCAGAGACTGGTGAAGCAGTTCAAGGACAGTGGGGAGGCCATTCCTCCCACTCCACTTCCCAAGCCTGGGAGACCTCGTAAGACAACCTTCAGGACCCGTCAGCTGATCTCAAGGCAAGTTAGCAAGGATCCAAGGCTAACAGCACGGGATTTAAAAGAAAAGAACCCACAGTTGCTGGCAGATGTGTCTGTCAGAAGTGTGCAGCATTTGTTGCATGACGATCTGGGCTACAGGAGTTTTTGTGCTCGTAAAAAACCACTGCTAACTGCACTTCCGAAGAAAAAGAGAGTAAATTTTTGTAAGAAATATCTTGCCTGGAGTGAGGAGCAATGGAAAACTGTGCTTTGGAGTGTTGAGTCAACATTTACTGTCACTGGTACCCCTTCATCACGAGTGTGCCGCAAACCAGGCAGTGACCCCCTGGATCCTCAGTACACTTACAAGTTTGTTAAATACCCAGCCTCACTCATGGCTTGGGGATGCTTTACATATTATAGTGTTGGTAGGTTGGTAATTCTACCTGCAAATGAAAAAGTGAACCAGAACAATTATTTGGAGCTCTTATGTGATGTTTTAAGTGACTCTTGATAAAACCAAGGCAAGAGTATTTATGCAAGATTCTGCCCCTGCACATGTTGCAAAGTCAGTGAAACAGTGGCTAACAGACTGTGAGGTTCCCTTTATTCGAGATTGGCCCAGAAACAGCCCAGATATCAATCCCATTGAGAATTTATGGGCGCACATGAAGCGGCAGCTGCGTAGTATGGACACATCATCTTTGCTGAAACTTGAGGCTGCAGCTATGGAGCAGTTTTAGTCCATCTGTTCTGCAAAACTACGCCATCAGTCTCCCCAGACGCCTTAAGAAGATAATAAAGGTGAAGGGGAATGCCAGTAAATACTAAATTCAATGGTGAGTGTTAATTTATTTGTTTCTCAGTGCTAACCACAAGAATGTTTTCTTTTTTTAAGATGGCGTCAACACTTTCCGTGCCAACTGTACATTGGCGCATTTAGTCATTAAGAAAAAAAAAAGAAAAAAATGGACAATGTAAAACTGTTTTTTTGAGGGTAGTGTTAGTCATCAACAATTAAGGAAAAACAACAATGAAGTCGTCAGCGTGGAGTGACTGTGTATAACTTACTGTTTGTTGTAAACACAAATGCAGTAATTCTGAATAATAAACAAGGAAGCCAAGCAGTACAGTCTGGTCTCATTATACATAATGAATTAGCACATAATGAGATTGGCAGCTATAATATGGGTTCAGTGAGATTAGGGAGGGTGATCTCGACTGCAAAACCTAAAATGACCAAAAACCTCTGCCACCCACTTGAGGTTTGTCTTGTGCTGGTACAAGTCATCACCAAGGGTACCTCCCAAGGTTGGAGGACAGTAAGAGGACCTGGAGTGTCACCCCATGCAAAGAGATTCAATATCTTTTCATGTAATATCAATCACTGAACTATTTGTTAAGCACTTACTCTATTCCTTGGCTATAACAATGGTATTTCAGTGGCCTTTCATGTACGAAATAGAATGAAAAGCAGTGATCACAGCCAGTGTAAACACTAGGTGGCCATCTTAGCCCAGTCCACTGAGTGCAGGCCCATTATGGGGATGATGGTTCTGTAAGGTTGACATGATTTTCAAATCTTAAGTTTTAGTATTTTCACACATCACTTTGCTCAGTATTGCACACCGCACTGTTTGTTAAGCACTTGCACTGTTCCATGTTGATGACAGTGGTGTTTCAGTGCCCTTTCATGAACAAAATAGAATGAAAAGCAACGATCGCAATGTAAACACTGGGTGGGCATCTTGGCTTGCTTGTGTCACCTTGTCCACACAAGGTACTTGGAGGTAGGCATCAAAAATATTGTTGTAGCTAAACCATGATAAATTTTTTAACATTGTACTGAGACAGGGTATAACTTTTCGATTATTGTTGTAGTGATTTTCAAACAATGAGGCGTCATATAACGAGGCTAAGCTGTATAATTTGTATGCTATTATAATTCATAAGAACTGATCTCACATGAATATCTTACTTAACTTCTTACATCAACACATAGTCCTCACATACCGTAAGAGCCAAATTTTCTGGGTTCCAAGTCCTTCAGTTCATAACAAAAATCAGTCACAAAACTTTTCGCACTCATTACACTAAATGTGAACACATGAATTTTACCGCTCGTTCATCACTAACACCTCCAACAGAGAGCCTATCCACATTGCAAACACAACCAGCTTATTTTATCAGATTGTCTGAATGTTACTTTTGTTCACATTGAGCTTCCATACGTCATGCTGCTTCGTCCAATGACTTTACTTTTTCCATGGGAATAAATGCTTTTCTTGTGCTCTTGGCACTTTCAGGGTGCTTAAGCATTGTAATTTAGTTAGTTTGGAACTGTGTGCTCAGATTTCTGGGATAATGTGAGGAGCAAAGTAAAAAAAAAAAAAAAATGCTTGTAGACATGACAGTCAGCCCAACAATGAGACTGAGACAGGCAGGTATAAAACATGGGTCACGTGGGCCGGCTTGGGTCAAGAAACCCTTGCAGCAACCGACAAAGGCACAGCATAAACAAATGCAGCCATCCAGAAATCAAGTACTTTAACACATCCACTTAATTTCTCCTGTGCAATTGAGTGATATTATTGTGTTACTGAACAATAAAGGGAAGAATTAAATGCCCTTGTTATTGTAAGATCATTGCTTCCCTTTGTCTTAAATTGAAGAGTCTTTTCCTGTTCTGGTTGCATGCAGCAGTTTGATCATGGTTAAACTTTTCAGTACTGTTAGCCTTCCTGTGACAGAGCTGACAACCTTCTTGAATTCAACACAGTTGCCATTTCTACATTCTGGTGAGGGTTGCATCAAGTGAAGACTTGTTGCTTTATGATTTATCACATAGCAAGGTCAGTATAACATGGTTTCATTTGGGTTTGGGTGGGTGACCTCAACTACAAAACCTAAAATGCTCCCCCCAAAAAACTCTGCCACCCACATGAAGTTTGCCCAATGCTGGTATGAGTCATAGTCCCCCCCCACACCCAAGGCTGGGGGCCAGTTGGAAGGCTTGGACAATCACTCCACACCAAAAGGTATGGTATCACTTCACTTAATGTAACACACTGCACTATTTGTTAACCCGCCACATCCCGGCCAATTTTTCGCCAATGACCCCCTTCCCCCAATCCCAGCATATATATATATATATATATATTTTTTTTTGGCTCAAACCTCTACTTTTTATGAGAAACATTGGAAAATACCAAAATAAGTGTTCACCTGACCTTATAAGTGCACTATACAGGTGTCCCTTCAAACACCTGGTACCATCTTCTCTGGGTGCGCACTGCTGCTGTCACATTTTCTATGGTAGGGGTAACTTTTGTAAACCAGAATAGGTAGATATTTGTTCATTTGGTACAAATTTATATGTAGTACAAGAATATATTGGTTTTCTATCTATCTATCTATCCATCGCCAGACGCCTCAATCCCGAACGGGGTGGCCACAAACAAATCGCCTCCATGTCACTCTGTCCCCTGCCATTTCACTACCACGCTCCCAACTCACACCCCCCTCTCTCATATACCTCTCCACTCCATCCCTCCATCTCATCCTCGGCCTCCCCCTACCTCTTGCCTCCTCCACCTCACTCACATACACTCTCCTCGTCAATCTTTCACTCTCCATCCTCTCCACATGCCCAAACCACCTTAACGTGTTTCTCCTAACGCTTTCCATCATGTCCTCAACCACACCACAACGTTCCTTCACTTCCTCATTTGTTAGTCTGTCTCTCCATGTGACTCCACATGCTCCTCTCAAATAACTCATTTCCACTGCTCTCATTCTTGACTTCTGTCCTTCCAACAGGGTCCAAGTTTCACTTCCATATGTCAGAGTTGGTATCACAATATTGTCATGTAACAACTTTTTCACTTCCATGCTCACCTCCCTGTTTCTTATCACTGCTTTCAACGAACC
>JAGKTI010027718.1:0-11867 GCA_018397915.1 Birgus latro | reverse complement strand
GGGAGAGTGAGAATTATGTTGAAGAAATGAGTAAAGGCTATTAAGTGGGGGAGAATTAAGCAAGTTCAACAGAGAGAACTAAGTCATCAGGAAGAACGGAGTACTGATAGAGATGGAAGTTGAGGGAGGTAAGGGGGTGGAGCACAAAGGAGTACAAAGGAAGGCAAACACCAACAGACCTTATGGTCCTTTCGAGGCTGTTTGTTACAGAGTAGACTATGACTGCAAGTTCTAATTCTACATGCTGAATGATAAGGATAGTAAAGCAAGAAGGCTCCCCCAGCCTCCAAACCCTCCAGTTAAAACTGGCAAGAAAAAGTAAGAAAAACCACCGAGCAGCATGGAAAAACTGACCTAGAAATTTTATAGGAGAGACTGAAAGGAAAAGTTACATTCTATTACACTTTATCTATAAGCTACCAATTTGAATAACCTGAAAGAGAAAGTAGTAAAGTAAAATTAATAATCAAACAAGGCACGACATGTATGGGTACGTTGAGTTAATGGGGAGTCTGTAGACACAGCGTGGAAACTGCACATTGCACAGTGTGGATGTTCAGGGGTGGTGCGGTAGCCTTGCCTGGCACTTTTAAGGTAAGCAGCAGAGACAATCAGGCCCCAGCTCCGTTCACTCCACTGAGACAAGGAACTTTCCCATGCTGGACAAGTACATAAGTTTCCTCCTGAAGCAATGACCCCTTGTACATTAAAAAAGAAAAAAAAAAGCAATGGTGGTCACTTCACCAAAGGGACCCTCAGTGATCCACAGCCTATCACAGGTCGAAGTAAGAGTTGTGACCGTTAACTCAGGGCTATCTGTGTATATCCTAGTCTGTGCTTTCACTATATTTGCATTGAATGAATTGATCCAGGCTCTGAGGGGAAAAAAATGTTTAAATATACATGAGTGTTTTATTTTGGAGTAAACATATTAAGCCGGGGGTTAGACGACAGATACTTAACCAAGCGACCTTTAAAGGTTAGTACTGTACTACTATTTACTACATTGGAGGGCAATTTGTTCCATATATTTACAACTCTGTTAAAGAAGGAATGCTTATCTTCATGCGACTGGAATCGTTTGCCAATTATTTTGTGCCCATTGCCTCTAGTATAATTCGAGTGATCAACTGTGAAGTATTTGTCACCTTCCATGTTATCATGCCCTTTGAATATTTTAAATACTTGAATTAAATCTCCTCGAAATCTGCGTTCAGTTAGAAGAGATTCAGGGCTTCTAAACGCTCCTCATATGGTTTGTTTCTCAAGCTAGGTATCCTTATGGTTACCCGACATTGTTCTCTTTATATCTTTTTTGTAATAAGGTGACCAGAACTGGACACAATACTCTAAATGAGGGCGAACTAGAGAACTATATAGGGTGAGGATGATGTTATTGGATTTATATTCGAACGCTCTACAAATGAATCTGATTAATTTGTTGGCTTCCTTAACGACCTCCATACTCTGTTTGGTTGGTTTAAGATCATTTGTTATAATAATTCCTAAGTCTTTTTATGACTGACATTGTCTAGCTATATGTTATTCATAGTGTAACTTGCTTTTTCACTTCTATTTCCAGTGTTTAGCACTTTGCATTTACTAATATTAAAGTCCATCTGCCAGGTTTGGGCCCAATTAAACAGTCCATTGAGGTCACTCTGTATTGCCTGCCTTTGTAAATATGTGTCTGCTCTGTTACCAATTTTAGTATCATTGGCAGATTTGGTTATTTTACAAATTACACCCTCATCTATATCATTTACGTTTATTGAAAACAGAATAGGACCCAGTACTGAGCTCTGTGGCACACCATTAGTAACATCTTTGCAGTCCGATTCTTTACCATTTGTTACGACACAAGAGAAACCAATGGAAAAAGACGGGGAGGAGACGAGAAGTGGGGGAAGGATATGTGAGGACTAAAATTATGTAGATTTACTGTGTATGACGAAATGGGAAAGCTGCAAAACTGATGATGAAGATGATGGTAAAAGGGATAGTGGTGATGATCATGATTTTGAATACAATAGTGGTGGTGGTAATGAAAGTGACAGACGAGTACGATGATAGTATTAATGTTGGCGATGGTATTGGTAGTAATGATGTTGATTGTGATGTTGTCGTTGGTGTCAGGAATAATGGAATGATACCCTTGAGGGCGCTGATGATTTTAACGATAATGGTGCCAATAGAAATGATAATGTTAGTGATGATGATGGTGGTGATAGTGGTAACGACGATGACGGGATAATAATGAACGAAGCTGAGAACAATTTTAATTTATCTCCTCGTACTCATATTTTCATCTCACTACATCATTTCTGGATCTCCTCTTGCCTCCATGCACCCTTCTCTCTCATATCCTCACATCACATCTCCATACTTCACCCCACCTCATTTCATCACTTATTTTCGTAGTACTTGTCATTTTCACCTAACCTTACATTCTCACCCGTCAAATCCTCACCTTACTTCACCTTAGAACCTTCATTTTTTCCCTCACCTTCCATATCCTCCCTTTGTTTCATAGCTTCAATTTCTATATCTCGTTTCTCCACACTTCAGCCCTTCTCCTTTCCTCAAATTACGTCCCTTTCTGTCTCATCCTCGCAGTCATTCACCTCATATCATCTACTCAGCCATCACTTCATCTGACCTTACTTGCTTTTCAACCCCCTTGTCATCACCTAACCTCATCTAACACGTTTTCTTATCCGAACTGATCCTTATATTCTCTCCGTACCTGTCATTACACATCTTCACCTCTCCACACTCCACCCTTCTGCACCGTTTCTTCGCCTCGCCTCACATGCTCATATCTCACAGGATCAAATGCCACCCAAGAAACCTTATTAATACGCTTGGGGAGGAGGAATACATTATGAAAGCACAGGATTAAATAAGGTTCATTATTCCGGGTGATGGCAGATTTTTTTTCTTTCCTTTTTTCCCCCCGTCCCACTCTCTTGCTTTAACGTCCTCTTCTACGGTGTAATTATATTTTCCTTATAATTCAGGATTTGTCTATGTTCTCCGCCCACTTCATTTCATATACGCTTCTACGGCGAAACTTTATTGTCTATACATCTTCTGTCCTCTCCGCTCATATTTTAATGCTGGGATTTGCTTTTGATTCTTTTCTTAAAGGCTCCTTTCATAGGTAAATATTCTCCTTTATTATCTTAGCTTTCACTCAGTCACTTGTGTTTTCTTATTTCCCTCCCTGTTTCCCCTACTCTATGCTTGTTTATCTCTGCTCCTTATTATTTCCATCCTCATTTTTTCTCCCATATTTTCTTTCCATGTGTTATCTGCAATTCCATTTTCTCTCTCCACTTTGCGTCCCGTCTTCCCCTTTACCTTTCTAATTCCTTGGACTTATTTCCTATGCCAATGACTCTCCTTTTTACCCTTTTTTATTTACCTTTCTTTAGTAGTCTGTGTCTTGCTCACTTTTTTTATTACATTAATAACTCTCTCTCTCTCTCTCTCTCTCTCTCTCTCTCTCTCTCTCTCTCTCACTTATTTATACTTTACTGTTTTTCTTTCTTTTCATTTCCCTTACTATATTACTCAGTCACTGTTTCCCCCCCCCTCTCCCTCCACATAAGCATAAATTATTCATGATAAATCCCTGTTCTTTCCTTCCACCGTATCCCAATCAGTACCCACTCAGAATGATCTCTTTTCCCCCTCCTTCTCATGAATCTAGTCATACATAGGGCTCATTTTCACCTTTTACTCGCTACCTCTCTTTCTTCTCTGGGTCTATCTGCATATCCATCTGTCTTTCTATCTGTCTATTTATCCACCTATCTGTCTATCTATCTATCTGTGTATCTATCCACCTATCTGTCTATCTGTCTGTCTTGCACACACTTTCTTCTTTGTCTTTTGTCACGCATTCTTGCCTCAAATTCTTATTTGAACATCATAGCCCCTCCCATTCATGGCTTTCTTCTTTCTTCTTCCTTTCACAGACATACCCCAACGCGTCTCACTATCTCTCGCCAACCAGAGCTTCTTCCTGCACTCCTCCTTTCCTCTATCCCTTCAAACACTTTTTGCTCCCTCTCTCGCATCGACCTACTCAGATTCATCTAATTTTCTCGCCCTGCTCAAAGTCTATCCCCTACTCTCCTCTCTCACTTTTTTTTTTTTCCTCTGTTCTATTGTCCACATTAAACATTACCCATTTGCCCCATCTGTTATTTTTTTAAATAACGAATATGACCTAATTTTCTGTTTTATCTACCTCCCCCACTTACTTATTCATTATTTTCACCGACCCGTTTTGACATTTCAACTCTCCTAAAATTCTGCGCTTAACCTTTTTCGCAACATTTCTATCATGTTACTGTTACTTTTACATTTTTCTATAATTTCATTTCATCTTTAATCTTTTTTCATGTTACCAAGCCCTCACTTCGAAACATTATCTTTATTCCCAGTTCATTTATATTTTTATTCTTTCCTCTCAGCTTTAAGCTTTTATAAACCGTCTCCCTCCACTCCCCTCCTCTCTCATCCTCGCTCATGTGGTATAACTGTAACTTCATCCTTTGCCGTTACAGCACTGTTTTTTTCCTTCCATCTTTCCCTTCCTTCCCTCGCCCTCTTATTCTTCCTTTCCCAACCATTTCCGATGCGCCTAAGGGTATCATTCTTCCATCCGTCTCTTTTCCATTTAACCACCTCCCCATTCACCTGTTCCTCTTTTTCTAGTCCCAGCCCCCTTCCCCTCTCCTACTCTCTCTCTCCTACCTTCCCCCCTCCTTCCTACTCCCAGCTGTCTTTATTAGTCGTCTCCCCAAGTTTCTATCTCCCTTGTTCCAACTACACTCCCTCCATCCATTCCGCTCATCCCTAACATCATCACCCTCCACCCTACCCCGCTTCAACCTCCATCACCACTATCCCCACGTTCCTTATTGTTACGTCCCCAGCTGTCCTCACTCTTCAAGCACACTGCAATAGTTAGGTACAGCAAGAAATTTGTTCGGCCTGCAACTCCTCATTCCCGGGCCAGCTGGATAGTAACATGAAATATCTCCACCACAAATACTGTATCACCCATCACACCATCAATGATAATGAAATAGTCTACTACACTATTTACATATATTTACAAATAAATACACTGATACTCAAATAAAGAGTATGCTTAGATCACTTATGCTATACCCCCACAATGATCTTCTCAACACCAAATGACACTCAATAATAACCATAATATCTCAAAATGATTAACCACACAAATGCTCCACAATGGTTCACACAATAATAATCTCCACAATAACAAGTACACCACCACGTGCACCATAAGCTATCTTGTAGCCACCCACACCACGCTCTCTCTCCCCAACACCTGTATATTCTCCTCCCACAAGTAATACTCATTAATATATTCACATAATTATTTCTCCACTTCCCTTGTATAACACCTCACACTGTGTGACCACGCAGCTCTCCCAAAATCACCACGTGTCTCCTCCAACACGCCCACCTGAGCAGAAACCCAGATCAGCTCCTCACACACAGCTAGCCACCAAGAGAGAGAAGCCACCCGCTCTCCCCTCGTACGTATACAACATATCTCTCACTAACGGGATCACAATATAACAACATAACCTTACATGTTAACCCTTAACAACTTCACAAATATTAATTCATTTCTACATTCTCCAAAGATAAACTCCAACACAATATACAATCACATTATACAATAATAAACATAATATTCATTACATTCATGATACACAAAAGAAAACGTACTGTATGAAAAAAAAAAGGATAACTCCTCGTAACATTATATTCTCTCTTCACACCCTTCACTCACCTCCTCTTTCCTGCTTTTCCCAACTCCCTCGTCTTCATCTTCCGTTCTCCCTTATCTCCCTTATCTCACCTTTCCCCCATTACTTCTCCCTCACCCTTACCAACACCTCCTACTTCTTTTCTCTCCCGGTCATCTTCCAGACCTTCCTTCGCTTCGTTTCTTACTATCACCTCTAACCTTTCTCATCTCTCCCAGCCTTCCCGAGACACTTCCTTACTCCCTCAGCATATCTTCAGCTCTTCACTCTTATCTACAACCCTAACCTCTCACGAATCCTGTAACCACTAATTCTTGCCGGCCATTATCTTCCATTTACTCCTCCCACTCCTAATTGTCCGCCCACCCCCCACCTTCCCTTCTCCAATTTTATCTCCTCTCCAGGTGTATAAACAAGTTAATTTAAGGTCAGAGAATGGCTCATTCATTTCTGATTGATCCTGCCATTACGCATATATTTTGTCTCGCTTGCCTTAACATAAATCTCTCTCCAATCTTTTGTCGTCTCCTCACTACTACCCTACTATTACATCACACCTCCCCCAACGCACCCTCCCCTTTTCCTCCCAGCTGTCATATACCCTCACCTCACATAAAGTACTTCCAACACAAATCTATCCCAGACTTTTCCTCCTGCCGTTCATCTAATATCCTATTATTTTCCTCTCTCCCTCTACGTTATTAACGTACGGTACTTCTCCCTGCTTCTCTTCTCTTTCCACTCCCCCCATCAGACTGAACACATAATGAAACTTACCTAGCCTAACCTATCGTAACCTTCCTTCAAGTCCTCCCCCCACATTCCCCCCCCCCACACACACATTTTTCCCGCCCACTCCGCTCCCTCAGTTCCTTCCCACCACTCTAATCTCGGTCCCTTCCCCCCGCTTTCACCCCTGTCCCTATCCCCTGCCAACACCCTTTCCGCCCTGTTCCTCAATCCCCCTCCGCTTTTCTCCTCGCCCTCCTCCGAATATTCCCCCCTGAGAAGGGGAGAAAACAATATCTCCCCAGTATCTCTGCTTGTCGCAAGCGACGACTAGAAGGGGCCTTTACTTCTCTAGTATCCCTGCTTGTAGTAAGAGGAGATAAATGGAGCCTTTCTGTCTCATCTTTATCTCCTTATTGTTCTCTTCTTCTCTTCTGTCCTGCCACCCTTCTTAATATTTTCGTGTTCCTCTGCTCCCATTGAGACATTTGGTTTCATGACATGAATAGTTTAAGGATTTCCCATGGACATTGGCCTTGTCTCCCACACAAAACTTTAACGCCAGGACCACTTTAGCGCCAGCCTCAGTGCTAAATAACCATATTATGGCTTGGTGCTGGTTCTTCATTATTCCTTCCTTCCTTCCTTCCTTCCTTCTCCAAACCTTCCCTCGCCCCACACCCTCCACTACATCCAACCTCCTCACCTCCTCACCTACTCAGAGGGGAGGCGTGGCAATATATATCCTGGGCGGTGTGGTTTCAGGTGTCGCCGGTGGAAACTACGCCAAGGGGCTGACCACAAGAATATTTATACCTTGCATTTGTCCAACACCTTGACAGGACGGATCCTCCTCCTCCTCCCCTTCCTCCATCTTCTTCTTCTTCTTCCTCTTTTTCTTCATCTTCCTCTTCCACCTCCTCCTTCTCCTTCTCCTCCTCTTCTTTTTCTTCTTCTTCCTCGTGTTCCATAATAGGCATAATCTTATGAGTCAGCACGGATTTTCTAACAGTAGATCATGATTTAAAAAATTTCTTGAATTTGCCACAAACGCATACGATAACTGGGATGCAAAAGATTTCCCGGAAACGGTTAAGGTCCCATTCTTAGGATTACAACAAAAACTATATGCCCACTGCCTTTCTGACATATTATATTCATGGATTCGTTATTAGTTAGCGAATCGCAAGCACCATGTATTGATAAATGGGGAATCATCACACTGGCTAGAAGTATCAAGCGGAATTCCTCTGTTGTCAGTTCCAAGTCCAGTTCTTTTCACTATTTGTGTCAGTTAACTAGAATATGGACTCGATTCAAAGGTAGTAAAGTTTGCAGAGGACGCGAAAATTGGAGACAAAATAGCCTAATCACGAAAGACGACTGCTTCAGTACCAAATGGCTTGGATAAATTAATAAATTGATGTAAACATGGCAGGTGAAATTTAATGTAGATAAATGTTTGGTGATGCACTTTGGCGACAAAAATACTGAAAACCCGATGTTCGATATCCCACTGATGGAAGTAAAGAACAAGAAGGATAGGAGTTAACAGTAACGGCCTCAGTAACTCCAAACACTGTATAGAGTAGTACCTAGTATCAAGGCAAACAAAATGCTCGGTTTCATCATAAGGAATTATTAGTGCCCGATGCAGTTTCAATGATTTATATGTCAGTAGTCTGGGTACACCTCGAATACTGTGTGCAGCAATTGTCCACGAATCTTATAATGAACGAAGGCAGATTCGAGAGACTGCAATGATGAGCCAGAAAAATGATCCCATCGCTGCGAAACTTACCATATGAAGTGTGAATAAAGAAACCAAATATGTTATTTTCAGTAAAAACAACGACTCAAAGCTGATCTAATTCAAATATTTAAAAATCTTATATCTGATGATGTTAGATACGCTAAGGAACTACAACTAACTGAGTCTTATTTATATCCAGGTTCAAGTGTATGGTTATTTTTGTGAGACGTTTGCTTTATATTGAGGACATTCGGCAACTGTGTACGCATATTCTTTAACAGATCTGTAGAATAGATGTTACATAGCGCATAGTCGCTCCTCTTTATTAGGAAGGCGTCTGATTAAAAAGTTGATTAAAAAAAATGCGACTAAATTCCCCCATGAACTTATAGCCTAGCTCATTAAACATACGTAGTTTTTCGGGGATACTGGTCATTTTTTTTGTTGTTATGGCAAGAAATCGTCCCCCTCCTCCCCCCCAATAAATTCGTTACTCTCATGCAAATTGGTTGATGCGATATGAAAATAGTTACAAATAATACAGTGAGTTATTGAAAAAATATTATAAAAACTCACTCTTGACATCTCACACCAGATTGTACACACACACACACACACACACACACACACACACACACACACACACACACACACACACACAGAGCAAGACTCGCCCAAGGCCATCTCAGTGACCTCCGTTATCCAGAGAGTTTGGTAGAGGGACAACGAACGCTTCCTGCCTCCAGCAACCATACCCAAAACTCACCTATCCTGACAGAAATTTGTGCAGTTTTCAAGATGTCACGGCTTCCTAGCAAGATGAGGACAATGAAGGAGACATGAATAAAGGCTCAAGAAGTGCATTTTAGAAAAAGAAGCAGAGAATCTGCTAACAAACTATCGAGTTAGAGGTACCACTTTACGAGGGAGGGGGGGGAACCAGGAGCCAGATAACTTATGAAATATGAAAGAAAAGCATTCGGGAGCCGAATGCTAATTACCTGCCAGAATATGCTGTTGGCCAAGTTGCAACTGATTTGTATGCTAAAAATTCACGACTTAGTGTTTATCCTTGAATAAAAAGAAAAAAACACATGATAAACATGAGTTTATAACATACCTCAAATTAGTGAAAGTTTTAACCCGTCACGTCCCGACCGATTGATTTCCCACCTCCGATCCCCCCCAGTCCCGAGCAATTTCGGATTTTTTTTTTTTTTGTCTCAAACCTTTGCTTTTGGTGAGAAACATCAAGAATTCATAGAGAAATCGCCCTCCTGAGGCTATAAATGGTGCTACATGTGATAAGTCAGCCTTATGTTTTCCCTCTTTCTCAGGGTACCTGGCTAAAGAAAACGAACTGTGGAAGGGTTAACTAATTCAAGCCACTTTAAATTACGTATTTATTTATTTATTTGGTACGAATTTATGTGTAGTGCAAGACTATATTGGTTTTCACACATTTATATAGTAGGCAATAGAAGCATTGTTCAGTTACCAAACACATCCACATATGGCACCTTCCTTTACAACTTTACCACCTCATCACTTCTGTTTCTTGCTCTAGCTTCTTTATTTCTTTGTCTTCCACCTCAGGAATCACTTTCATCGTGAATTTCGTCATTGGAGAGACCGTGGGGCAACATGTCTTTACTGGCCAGGTCACTGCTAATAGGTGAATTGCCGAGTGTGGGGGGGAGGGGGAGGGGGGTCAGGTGGGGCCAGGCAGTATCCCCACTTGACAGCAGATAGAGGAAGGTCTCCCACATATGCCTACCAAAAGTCACCAATGAAACTTGAAAATTGTGCAAGTTATGACTCTTGCAACTGTGCAACGTACCCGTACGTCGATAGGTCTAGCTGTGACAAAACGTTTCGACGTACCCATACGTCGACGGGACGCCTCGAGTTAAAATATAGGATGAGCATAAAGTCCCTGACTGTGACAAAAAGGGCACTCTTCTTTCCCTGAGTCTGACTAAAAGGGCACTTTTGATATGAAGAAGAAAAAGGGCAGGGGCTCAATCACTCGGAGCACCCCCCCCCCCCGTCCGTGCACGTCCCTGACGCATAATTTTTAAGTTCTTTTCAAGATGGCGTAATCACTCCTTCAGTACCCAAGGAGAAGGTACCATAGTCTTACCCGTTGCCCCTGCTTTTGTGATGGACACTGAGATGCTAGAGGCGATCCTCTGACTTATTTTGCCTGTGTCTGCAAATATGTGCGTTTCTCTTAACTTTCCCTCTAGTTAAAACAGCTGTCCTTCGCTTGACTAGTTTCTTTTTCTGAAATTCAACTAACTTGTTCTTTAATTCTGTGTCCTGTTTACCCGATGCTTTCTCAGAAATCAAGTTGGTACTTGTGTATCTGTATGAAGCAATTCAGTTTGGACTCATGTTACCAAGCTTATGTCTACAGTAATTCTGTAGTTCAGGTTGTAGACGGCCACCAATTTCTTTCTAAACCTATGAAAAATGGTTTTCCTTAGGGTTCGATTCTTTCACCAACTGCCTTAGCCACCCAAACACTGATAGCCCCACCATTCATCTTCCACAAGGCTTTTCATAGTGCCTGTGACAATAATTACTACAACATTTACAGAGTGAGATTTTGGTTCACCTGACTTTCAAATGTATCATACTTTATTGTCACAAAGGAAATATTTTTTACTTCTTCAATTTTTACCATGCCATATCTTCCTTAAGACTATTCTCCTCCCTTCAGTAATACACAGCTCAGTCTTTCGTGATCTCTAATCCCTTTCTGTTTCGCTTTCTCGTGGTTTGTCTCCAAAAGATATAATTAATGTCTTGCAAGTTCAACCTTGTAGGGTGAAACTGTACTGAAATGGCTCAGAGTTTTCTCCAGTCATACTGTACTTAGTTCCTGACTTCGTCCAAGTAACATACCTTCCCCTGTGTCGAGTGCAGCTGCAGCGTGTGTGTGTGTGTGTGAAGATTTATTTATGATTATTAACACTAAGGAATGATAATATAAAAAGCGACTACGTACAGAATATACGGTATTCTATGCAACATTAGTAATAAACAAAGAAAGTCTGCACGTGACAAAGGTCAGTTATATTGAATCAAATACTGAAAAATAAAATAAAATGGCTGAAACGAAGGTCAACGGAAAAGAAATATAACGTTAATTCTGAAATAGATTTATATCAATTTTTTTTTCCCCGAAAACATACCTTGATTCCCACAGATGAGTATTTATGTCGCAAATAATTCATGCCAGAAATGCTGGTGAATAGAGAAAACTTCATCTATAAAATGTAGCAAATTACATTAATATATATTAACTAAGAATTATAGAAAGCGATATTAGAATGGCAGTAAACAAAACATAACTTCGCCGTAACTATTCGTTGAAACAGCTAGACATAGATATTAAAAAATACATCAAAAAATTGTCTACCGTAGCAGAGGGAGACAGCCTCATTAAACGATCTTGACCTTTTTCCAGCACAGCTATTGGTAATATTACTGGACCATTATTGGATATGTACTGCTTACGGGATCCCTTCAGACTCTGTAACAGAATGCATAATAAAGAG
>JAGKTI010027717.1:0-13177 GCA_018397915.1 Birgus latro | reverse complement strand
GGTCCTAACCTAACCTAACCTATCCATAAAGATTTTCATGCCTAACCTGTTTTCACCATGCTGTACATGTGTTAAGAAATTACCCTAAATGTTAATCATAATTTCCTGCTTGCAATTTCATTTTTTCATGCATGGTTCTTAAGTAAAACAGCTAGAAAAAAGGTGGAAGATGTGAATTTCATGTCCGGTCCTAACCTAACCTAACCTATGGTTACCATAAAGATTTTCATGCCTAACCTGTTTTCATCATGCTGTACATGTGTTAAAAAATTACCCTAAATGTTAATCATAATTTCCTGCTTGCTATTTAATTTTTCCATGCATGGTTCTTAAGTAAAACAGCTAGAAAAAAGGTTGAAGCAGTGAATTTCATGTCCGGTCCTAACCTAACATTGTGTTAATCATAATTTCCTGTTTTTAATTTAATTCTTTCATGCATGGTTATTAAGTGCACTAGCTATGAAAAAGGTTGAAACAGTGAATTTCATGTCCGGTCATAACCTAACCTAACCAAACCTAACCTAACCATTTTTCTGGTAGCAATTAACATCATTTACTGTATTTGATGCTTTGTATCCAATAATTTAGTGCACAAAATGTGAGAAAAGATGATTTCCATGTCCGATACTTACTTATACTATTCTGGCAAGTTCTGAGCTCCTATGACTCACTCACCTCTAAATCATCATTTTTTGGTTAAAATTCAATAAATTCATGCTATGTGTGCATTATTTATGTGAAAAGGGACCTAAATAAGTGCTATACATGTCCACTAGGGAGGCAGGAAGGTAGTTTTCTGATTTGGGTTAGGTTAGGTTAGGGTCATGAAAAACCAGTGCTGGAGCTTCAGGACCAATATCCGGACAAAACCAATATTCGGACATACCTTTGGCTCTATTACAACGGATATTGGAGGGATTACTATATATATATATATATATATATATATATATATATATATATATATAGATATATAGATAGATAGATATAGATAGATAGATACAGATATATATATATACTCAGATACATTATATATACATATATATGTGAAGTGCATCCTTGAGTGCAAGACCTTGGGGGGTTAGGTTTATGATGGAAGAGTTGAGAGGTAGGATGAGACTGCAGTGTATTGGTGTTGTGATGAGGAGAGGTAGACTGAGATGGTTTTGGCATGTGTAGAGGATGGGGGATGATAACTGGGTGCAGAAAGTGAGAAGTGTTGATGTTAGGGGTATGGTAGTGTGAGGTAGACTGAAAAGGACTTGGGACAAGGATGCTGAGTGTGACCTCAGGGTTAGAGGACTAAACAGCAAAGCTGCCTATCACTATGCTTACACAAAAATGACCCAACATACCCTTCGTTGAAGAGACCCATAACACTGCTCAGCATGGTATCAAAGCTAAATGAATGCCTAATTCTCAACAATGTCACACTTCATGTACCCCTTGCTCCCAAATAACAAGGTTTTAGACCACTATATTCCACAAACATCCTTACTTACCAATCTCATATAACAATTACCTGACATCATCAACTTTACAACATCCTCAACATACACATCTTACAACAGACATGAGTAGAGCTTTTGATGTCATATTCTGCTGCAAAATAATCATCAAAATCTACAACACAAATATGGAGAACACCACGAAACACTGGCTTATCTGGTGGACAAACACAGATTACACCCCTGGGCATCTCCACAAACACAAAACCTCCTAAATGGATTTCCACAGGGTCCCATTCGTTCTTCTACAATCTTCAGCCTATACACAGTATATGCAAGATCTTCTCACACCTCAACTGCCCACACTGTCTCATATGAAGATGACAGTACCATTACAGCCACTCATTACATTGCAGACACAGCCTATACACAGCAAGTAGACTACCTCAACATACTTTAGGTTTGGGATGGGGACATCAGGCTGACAAATGCTTCCACCAAATCCACCACCACACTCATTACCAGCAGCAATTATGAGCAGAAGCACACCCCTAATATGACACTCAACAATATACCTGTGCCATCACTCCTCCAACTCCAAGATCTTTGAAATGACAAATGACTAGTCACAACTTCAAGGGCCACATACAAAACATCAAGGCGGTACACCCCTAGACTCAACGTGTTCAAGAGAGGACTGACTCTGGATAACAAAATGGAATTTCCTCTCAACTCTACAAACAATATAACAGATCAGTGATGTCCTACTCTTCCCTTAGATAGGTCCTCATCCCATCTAACATAAAGAAAAACACTCTTATGGAAGCACCAAAACCAATCCCATAGCTCACTTAAGCTTTGGAGACTAAAGTCCTCCATGCAAGAGAACATCCTGATATGAGAGGCACACAATTGTACACGGCTGCCTGTGATAACACACAACATCCCTGTCATTACTGTACATGACACGACGACACAGCACAACTGGGCACATAAAACTATTATCAAACAAATACTTACCAAACCCTCTTCAACAACATCCCACCTCCTGACATCCCAACACTTGTAACAAAGAAATTCCTACATACTGTACTCACTTCACACCCAGGGCAATACGAGGTCGGCCCAAAAGGAAACTGAACTTTTTAAGTAGCGCAACAACTAGCAGGCGTAGTGCTGCACGCAACTGAGCTTTAAACTAACATCAGCTGCATCACACCATGTCACTTAGTCATCAAGGTACACGTGCCTGCGTGAATGTGTGTTTAGTGCACTTGGTGATTTGTTGCAAGTTGAACAATGAAGGATCTTGAAGAGCAACATGTTTGCATGAAATTCCGTTTTAAATTGGAAAAAACTTTTACGGAGACATTCCAGAAGTTGCAACAGGCTTATAGGGAGGACTGTTTGAGCCGTACACAATGTCATCAGTGATTACAATCGGGAAGAACATCCACCGAAGATGATCTCAAATGTGGACGGCCTTCCCTGTCAACAGATGACGATTACAATGAGAATGTGTGTGCTGGCACTGCCGTGGTCCAGGAAAATCATCGCCTGACTGCCTGTGAAGTTTCCATAGAAGAAGGCTCTGTAAAAGTTCAAGCTACATGATTTTTAACCAAAAAACTAAAGAAACATTGTGTTGCCATAAAATTTGTCCCACACCTGCTGACACATGAGCAAAAAGCAAACTATGTCAGAGTCAGTCAGGAGCTGTTTGTTTGAAATGCTAATGAAACTTTCTGAAATGGGTGTACGGCTACAATGTCGAAAAACTAAGGCAATCGTTGCAATGGGCTGAAACATCATCACTTCGACTAAAAAAAGTACATCAGTCACTCAAATGTGATGAGGATGTTGATTGTCTTTTTTTTTTTTTTTGAAGGGCATCATTCATCATGAATTTCACATGGTCAGTTAATAAAAAGCTTTGCTTGTATGTCCTGAAGCATTTGAAAGAGGCAGTGCGAAGGAAGTGGCCTGAGGTGTGGACAAACGAAACATGGATGCTGCACCTGCTCACATATCTCGTGGCGAAGCACGGGACGACTATTGTCCCCCAGCTGCCCTACTCTCTGGATATGGGCCCTGCACACTTTTTTTTGTTCCCAAAGTTGATATCCACCCGGAAAGGTAGCCAATTTCAGACGACAGAAGAGATACGAGAAAATTCGCTACAAGAGCTGTTCACCATCCCTGAAAACATGGTTCAGAACTGGAAAAACGTTGGGAATGCTGTATGAACAGTGGAGGGGAGTATTTTGAAGGAGACAAGTCTGATTAAGTTGTAAATAAAGCAACAAATTTGTTTTTGAAAAGTTACTGTTCTTTTTGGACAGAACTCGTACAACACCTTAATCAGAAAACTGTTTTACAAGTCCCTCCTCCAAACATCAACACATCAGAGATAACCTTAAACAGATATGACCGAGTACTGTTACACCTAACTAGACTAAGATCATGACATCACCCAGCCCTACTCAGATATCATCTTCAGTTCAGGTTAGGTGGAATTACAGTACAGATGACTGCATTCTGTTAGTAGGATAGGCTCATACAATATAACATACATACTGGAGCACTGCACAATACATCCCACATTAATACCCAGACAAAACATTAGTGCTGCAGGGATCCTATGGATCAACTCCATAGAGTACAGTTACTTACCTGTACTTGATGGGTCTGCTTGGTCAGAGAGACTGAGGTTAAGCAATGACAAAATAAAAAAAAACAATAAGACCTCAAAATCATGATTTCATCCCACATACATAACGATCCATACTTATGTGTTTCACAGTAC
The DNA here is from genome assembly GCA_018397915.1 of Birgus latro. Taxonomy (NCBI): domain Eukaryota; kingdom Metazoa; phylum Arthropoda; class Malacostraca; order Decapoda; family Coenobitidae; genus Birgus; species Birgus latro. The sequence continues at coordinate 8,923 of JAGKTI010027717.1, read as the reverse complement.
TCGTCAGCTGGTCAGAGTCAATCGAACAATTATCACATCACTAGCTAATAACAGTGGTGCCAAATCCTTGTCATACATTCATCCATACAAAATTCTTCCAATAAAGTCAATCCTCTGTCAGTTCCCAAGGCTCAACCACCTCATACCTCACGTTCTCACATAATTATTTACCAAATCTTTCTACCTGCCCACACTATCTTAAGCATACTCTCATCGACTCTAATGTCCACAGCCTTCCTTTCTCAACATCTTCCACAAATCACATTATTCCTTATCTTTTCCACTATCTGCACTCTACCCACTTTCCTCAGTAATCCTATTTCCATTGATCTTATTCTTAACTTTGCCACATATGGTACTATACTTTTTCTAGATGAATAAATGTCATAAATATCTTGAAGCTGTTCCTTATTATCCATGTCCTATTCACTTATTGTGGTCACACTCTTATAGGAGCTGCATCGCAGATGCCAAAAGGATGACTGCTGTAATCCTCTGATGTTCAACTGCCTTCTTCATTATCAGTCTTACAGCAAATATCTGATTCAAACATCCATGTGTATGCTTTGTAACTAAGGCTCATGACATAAATATGTTGCCACAGGAGAATCAATAATTTTTTTCGTACCCTCACAATGGAGTGAATACATATGTATTCTCAATCCCATGATCTCCGCTAAGACTTGCAATATTCCACATGGAAAACCTCTATCGTAATTTCTGCATAGCATGGAAAGCCTCTCATAGTCCCAGCATACTGGTGACATATAAGGAGTATACTGGTACTATATATACTGGGACTTGGAAAATTTTACCCACACTTGTCTACACTAGTGTGTCTTAAAGTAAATACTCTTAAAAAAAAAAAAAAAATTATCTTTTCAGCAGAGCAGCTAGAACTTGAGTATGTTCGTGCAGAGATCATTAATTTTACAGATATTCAAGTATTTGCATTCCCCACCCCTCCTCCCCAGATTGTGTGAAAATGTACATTCAGAAAAAAAAAAAAAATGCAATTCACTCAACTTAAACATTTTAATCTAAAGGATACTAGCAATTTCATGGGTTAAAAACTTATGTACTGATTAATCAGAAAGCATGAAAATTAGTAAACTACAAAGTGGTAAAAACAACAAAGAACTTTCGAATGTGCAAGGGCATGCCAGATACAGTATGAAAAGTTAACTCTGAGATAACATGAAAGTGGATGCAGGACATGAAGGCAACTATTAGGCTGACAATGATGCTGATAATGAGGATCTCTCACCTGCAGCAAGAGGGGTCTGGTATTAGACAAGCATACTGAAGTTGGAACAGATGCCAAATGTGGTGACTGAGAGTTGATGGAGGCTCCAAGACTTAGCGGGGAGACGGGGGCGGGGCTGAGTTGGGTGGGTGGGACAGGAGGGGTTGCTACAGGGTGGGACTGGGACCGGGGGGGTCGAGAGTCTGATGGGATGGACACCAGCAGTGGGCCGCTGCCACTACCGCCGGGGTGTAGCACCATTAAATGACTATTACTGTTGATCCCACACGACGCTTGAGAAACAACCACCATGGCTGGGTTGGATTCTCCACCATAACAGTTTATACCAATATTCTCTCTAGAATTTCCCACAACTGTGTTTTCATTACATAAACTTTTATTACCACTACTTATGACACCATTGTCCATTCCACTCTGGCCTGATACAATGACACTAGCCTGTGCAATATTTGTTAGAGAACTATTATCTCTTATAGCACCACCACCACAAGCTAATAAGGGTGTATTATCCACCAGGAAAGCAGAGGTTCTAGTGGAGGAAGAAGCAGATACCTGGGAGGTAGCAAGCTGAGGCGTCACCATCTGCCGAAGAACAACAGTTCCTGCAGGAGTAGTTGCAGCAGCAGCAGCAACAGATGCATTCCCTTGAGTCTGAGGCCCAGCACTGGGGGTGGCTGTGTTTCCCATTGAGAGGGCCACCTGTCGCACTGTGCGACCGCCAATCTGGGTGCCCTGGGCTGATGTAGGTATATTACTGCTACTACTACTATTGGTGGCTACAGCTTTGACAACAGTGAAGGTCTGCAGCTGTGGTGCTGCCTGGACTACCAGGTGACTATTGTTATTGCTGTTCATGTTATTTTTGCTGCTGTTGCTGTTGACATTGGTGCTGCTGCTGACAACTAGAGCTCCAGAGCTGCTTAAAGTAGGCTTCACCTCTGCCAGCAGTGAAGCTGGAGGTTTGAGTTGTGCTTGTAACTGGTCCCGATTAGGACTGTTGGCAATTACAGCCTGAACAATCTCATAAGATCTCTGGATATTCACACCTCCAGGAGTTCTGGGTTTTGCCACTTTCAGAGTCATGGTCCCACCACCCGGCACGCCCTGGAAATGAGTGGCAAAGGATACAACTCTAGTATGAGGCAAGAAAATGTTTAAGAACAGTGCAATTAGAAGTGTGAAAACATAGCTTTCATACAGCTACCATGAGTACATAAGCATTTTAGAGAAAGCTTTCCATTACTACTTTAGAAGAGTGCAAAGTCATTAACTTAGATTGTCCTGCCTTAGAATTCACATACCATACAAAAGTTTGTAGTACACAGTACAAGAAAGCCCCAAAGACTGTGTCATTATCAGTCTAACCCAACTGGGATGGAATAAAAATCAGTTGATAAACTACTGTGCAGTATACAGGCATCCTTGGATTAACTAGTTATAGTTGTACAAAACAGTTCAACAACAAAAGTACAGTATACTGAAGACAAGCATAAAATTCCTAAATGTGACTAGTATCAGCTGATACTGCTACATACATCTGAAAAGCTAATTATGCAAACACAAACACCACTAACAACTAAGAAAAGTACACACATGAAATCCCAGCATTTAAGATGGGTCCAAGGTGGTAGGACACTAACTTAATCTTACCCAAAGTATTACAATGTAAAACCAATATACAACATGCAGGGGAAGATGTCTGTGTGAATATAAAATATAACTGGGGCTGAACTGGCATGGCAACATTTGATTATTTCACATGCCAGAATTCATTCATTCTATTACCTGCTGCCATTATTCATTAATTTTCACAATGAAGGGCTATTCCATCTATGAATAAACAGGTCATTCCATACCATTATATACAATCAATCAAAGAATACTGTAGGACAACCATCCATGATTCAGCATAATAATGTCCACATGTGATACGACAAACACAGAACATCCATTTATGGTTTAGGATATTGGACACGGATTTTGTTACTGTATACGACACTAAAACTGTTTTGACTTTCTGATACGCAATTGAAAGGTAGCTGCATTATAAAAAATATTAAATGCCATTACACTGGATATGAGTCCTTGTTATGCTCCACGGACGTTCCAAAATATTACACCTGTATTCACACAACCAGTGCTGTACAGTAGGGGAAAATAGGTACATTAGCTTAACAGGCAACAATAGAATTTTAACCCCTTCAGTCCAGTGATATTTTTATTTCAGGTAAGTGGTGCATGGTGACCACTGTCCCTGGGAGGCACTATCATGGGAGAAATGTAGGGCCAAAAGCTCAATAGTTAGAATTTCACAGAACTCCCAGTTGGGGAATCCAGTTACATTTAGAAAATCAAAGTCTGGACAGACACTGCTACACATACATAAGGTAACTCAACTCTATTTCTCAGGGTTGGCTGGACTCATTAGCCTTGGATGGCAGCAGACCTACAATTCAAAACTGATATCCTAGGTTGTTACTGTTGCTGCTGTTCAACCCTGGTCCATCTGATCAAGCTGACCCATCAACCATAGGTGAGCAACAGCCCCAGTGAAGTTGTCCCACAGGTTCCCTACAACGCTGATATGTCTGTGCAGTGCTCCAGTGTGTGTGTGATATTGTGTGGGCCTACTCTACAAGCTGAGGATGTGTCATCTGTGATTCCAACCCAAATCTATGCTGGTAGCTGAGGAGGGCCAGGTAATGTCGTACTCTAAGCCTAAATTGGTGAACTTGATCATCTCTATTTAAAGGCACTTTTCTTGGGTGGATGTTAGCAGGAGGAGGAAGGGGGTGACTAGCAGTGTGGTGTTGTGATTGAGGTGTTGTACTGCTCTGCATGTGAAGCAGTGCTTCTTCACTACTAGTGTTGGAATCCCTGGAAGAGAGATATTGTTGTAAAGAGCTTGAAAATGTTTGTGTGGTGACTCTTTTATGTGCCTTGGTGTGTGGTGTCTCTGTCATGTAATGAAACGGGTGTTGTGTACTGCCACAGGCTGTTGCCTAGAACTGTGAGGTCTCCCCTGTAACAGCCACCCTGTTGTGGTGGGGGAACTTATGTGCCCCTGTGGTTGTGGCAGGGTCTCTCATGCTGGACATCTCACTAGTGAGGGCACAACCAAAAGCTGCCAACTCCCTGGGGAGGAGGAGGGGAAGAATATTTCCCCAGTATCCCTGCTGGTCATAAGAAGTAACTAAAAGGGTCTTTTTGTCTCCCATCTTTCTCTACTTACTATCCTCTTCCCTCTTCTGCCCTACCTCTCTTCTCGATATTCCACATTCCTTCCGGAGTTTATTTTCCCTCTACTCTTATCGGGTTAGACATTTGGTTCTATGACATGAATAGTTTAAGGGCTTCCCACTGATGCTGACCCTTTCTCCCTTACACCACTTTCACACCAAGACCACTTCAACACCAGCCTTAGTGCCATGTAGGCATATTATGGCTTGGTGCAAATTCTTTATTATTCCTTCCTTCCCTCATATCAAGAAAGGGAGGACTTCAGTTTCAGAGAAGAGCATGAACTGTGGGAGTAGTTTTGGTGCAGCCAGTGGTGAAGCACAGGGTATTGTTCAGTATGATTTGCAGTGTTGTATTGGGATAGAATGGGAACCAAAGCTTGAGAGCTACAGGACATCACTGATCTAATGTGTTGTTCGTAGAGTAAGGAGAGAGTTCCTTTTTACTGCCTAGTCTGGCCCAGTAGCTGCCTTGAGTGCACCGAGTCTAGGGGTGCATTGCCTCTTTGCTATCTTAAACATGGTCCTTGAAGGTGAGTCTGGTGTCACATGTTGCTCCAAGAACCTTAGTGAAGAGTTTGTGTGACACATGTACATTTGTCAAGTGTGATGCAGGGGAGTACCTGTGTTAATGTTTACTGCTGGTGATGACTGTAGTCGTGGATATGGCTGGGGTGAATGTCAACCAGCTGTCGTCGAACAAAGTCTGCAGTGTATAGGCTGTCTGCAATGTGGTGAGTGATTGTTACAGTGGTGTCATCTGCATATTAAGCAATGTTTGTGGGTGACTGGGGTATGGCAATATCATGTATGTATAGGTGGTAGTAACAGTAGTAGTGGTTGTTCCCTAGGCAGTCTGGCTGAACAGCCCAAAGTCCCTAAGGAAGGCCACAGCCGAGACTGGGTTTCCCACAGAGGTCTCAAGGAGTGTATGTTGTGTTGTTGGCACAGGTGTTTGTGTGCAATGCAGTCTTCCATAATGTGCTTAATAGTATGGGGTGCTGTGTTGCATCCTGGACAGGCATCAGTGACAGAGTCATCCAGCCTCTTCTGATAGCTCAAGAGGGCTGGCTGATGCCCACATATCAGCCTGGCCAGGTGGACCTTGTCCTCAAGAGGGAGACAAGATTCAGAAGGGAGGATACAAAGAGGCCGTGCATGCAGCTGTGTGTTGTCTTTAAGTGACTGAATGGAGCGGCGAGTGATGTGAGTATGGATATGCTTCTGGAAGCTGGTTTGAAGTGGGCGAAAGGGGAGAGATGACAGTATTTGTGTATGATATCGTGTGCTGAATGTTGTTTTGATGTTCCTTGGTGTGTGTGGATGTGCTGCCATGTAGTGTAGTGGGTGGTGTGGGTTTGTGGAGCCTGTGGCAAGAATGTGTGCCTCTCATGTCTAGATGATTCTTGACTCTGAGGACTTTGGTTTCTTGGTGTAGGTGGTCTGTGGGTGTAATAGCTGTGCAGCCTGTGATTATTTTTAGGGCCTTGTTCTGTATGGTCTGCAGAGTGTTGTAGTGTGTTTTAGTGAGGTTAGAAGCCCAAGCAGGGTTTCTATAATTCATCACTGAATGTATATATTTTCTGAATATTGCGGTGGTGGTTTCTCTGTAGTGTCCAAATCTTGTATGGGCAAGTGACCTTAAGGCACTAAGTCTTGGTGTTAATTTGTCTTTAATGTTTGTGATGTATTGTTTAAATGACACTGATGTATTGTATGTTACACCAAGGATTTTGAGTGTGTGTGTGTGTGTGTGTGTGTGTGTGTGTGTGTGTGTGTGTGTGTGTTAGGGGAGTGTTGTTTATGGTGAGGTGTTGAATGTGACTGTGTTCTGCTGTCCAGTTTGTGAGAAGGGTCATTGTACATTTGGCTGGGGCTATATTGAGTCTGTTTGTGATGAACCATTCGTGTACTGTGATGAGGTAAGGTTGGAAGACATGTGCGGCTCTGTTTGCATTTTGGTGTGTACATGTAAGTGTTATGTCATCTGCACAGGAACCTATGTGTATTTGTGGTGTATGGGTATGTTATCCATGTATAGATTAAAGAGTGTAGGGGACAAAACAGATCCTTGGTGGATGCTGTTTGTGAAGTTTCTGATGTTCGATGACTGACTGGCAAATGATACATGCACACCTGCCTGCTAAATAGTTTGCCAGCCATCTTTTTGAGTTATTGTGCATGTTTGTGTGGAATATTTTGTTTGTGATGTTGTGACAGGGGATGCCATCAAAAGCTTTGCTAATGTTTAATGAGACTAGGAGTGTTCTGTGTGGTGGCCTAGCTGATATGATGCCATCAAAAACTCTCTGTGTAAGGTCTGTGAGAAGAGTATTAGTGGAACGTAACGGCCCAAAACCATGCATGTATAGATTGAAGAGTAGGGTGGTGGATTTAGCTGGAATGAATGTCTGCAGAGTGTTGAGGAAGTCTTGTTGCAGTGTGCAGGTTGTGTCTGCAATGTGGTGTGTGGTTGCTATCATTATGTCATCTGCATATAAGGCAATGTTTGTGGGTGAATTGGAGTGTGGGAATGTCATGCATGTATAGACTGAGGAGTGGGGTGTGAGAACAGAGCCCATGCATGTATAGACTGAGGAGTGGGGTGTGAGAACAGAGCCCTGTGAAGCTTCATTGGGGAAATTTCATGTCTGTGATAGCTTGTTCTGGTACAGTCTACTGGACAATGGTTGGCAAGACAACATTTGGTGTTGTTCTCCAAGGTTGTGTTGTGTTTCTTGGTGATTAGTCTGCATCCTGGGACAGAACTGAAGGCTCTACTAAAATCTATTGATGTGAGAAGTGAGCACTGTGTGGGTGTCACACAGCTGATGCCATCCAGTGCATGTGTGAGATTAATCAATAAGCTGTCTGTAGATTGCAATGTTCTGAATCTGTGTTGGAAAGGAACAAAGGGCACACAGGGAGTAACTGTGCTGAGAATGTGGAATTCAATTATTCTAGCTGGTGTGCTTAGTAGTATTATGGGTCTGCACAAAAGTGGAAATGTTGGGTCTTTGTCTGATTTACGTATTGTGATGACTGTTCCACATTTCCAAATACTGGGAATGTTACTGCGTGCATGTTTTTGTGAGGGCCTGAATGCCTCATGGTCCTACATATTTCAGGCACAGGTTGCTGATGTCATAAGGCCCTGTGCATGTACAGTTCTTTGTTTCCTCTCTAATGCTGTGTGTCTGTTCTGCAGTGATGGGGGTTGATTGCACTGTGATTGAGTGGAAAGGACTGCCTATGCTGAGAGGGCTGTTTTTCAGACTCAGTGCATATTGGTGTTTTGACTTATGTTTGTGTACTGGTTTACTAGTAGGTTTGCTTGTTCTTTGTGGGAAGGGATGTGTTGGGCATTGGAAATGATGGAGGTGTTGATCTTGGAAGTGCATGTTCATGATTTAGTGATACTGTTTAAGTATTTTGTAGAGATGAGAGAGTGACAAAGTGTCATTACAAAGGCCTCCCAGTTTTCCATTTTCTTTGTGCTAATTATGTTGTTGATTTCACTGTTTAGTTCTTGAAGCTTTGTGAGGGTGCCTTGTGTGTGTGGGAGAGATGAATTGTATGTCATGTTGTCTTACGAGGAAGGCAATCTCCGGTGTAAAGTTTGGGTTGCAATGTCTTCTGTTGTCTCATGAAAAATGGAATCTGTCTGCACTGAGTATGTTGTCACTGAACTTTGTACTGTTCCAATTAATGTTGGTGATGGGTGTACTGAACTGCTTAGTGTGCTGAACTATTGTTCTATTTCTTTGGTGAATTCTGTCCAGTATGCTTTCTTGCAGTTTATCTATGTGAGGCATGATCACTCTGCTTTGGATTGGGTTTTTATAGTGATAATGATGAGGAGATGGTCTGTAGCGAGTCTGGGCTCTGTTTGCCAAGTGATGTAAGTGTTGGTGAACAGAATGTGATGTCTGGGATGTCTAGGGAGGAGGGGGTGCAGACTGCCTGGTGTAGGATGAGACTGTATTGTGAGGTGTCACTGCAAATGTACATGATGTTGAGCTCTGAAACAATGCCAAGGCCTTGGCAGTAGCTCTCACTGTGTTCGTATCAAGCAGCGCTTTTAGCATTAAGGTCCCTTGCAATGATAGAGTTAGGCATCTGTGCTAGGGTGAGGAGCTGAGGGCTGTACTGCACTGGTACAGCATGGGGTTGTACTGTGGTGGTACAGGATGGGAAGTGTCAGGGAAAATGTAGATGTTAAAAATGTTGTGTTCTTGTTTGTGACCAGATGTGACACTGAGTGACTATAATGTTTTGTCATTCTGGCAGGGGTGTGGAGTCGGATTAAGAAAATTCAGACTCCGACTCCGACTCCAGGAAATTTTAAGGTTGCGACTCCGACCCCAACTCCGCCCCCCCCTCCTCCCTCTCTTCTGCAGCACAGTACTGTAGTAAA
>JAGKTI010027716.1:0-13178 GCA_018397915.1 Birgus latro | reverse complement strand
TAAAGGGGGGTAAACATTCCAAAGGCCCGACCCATTGCACAGACCCAGGTCCAGGCAATGGATCTGGGACCCCTAGCCCACCAGCTTACCAGTGGCTGTGGTAGTGGCCTCGGGGCACAATGTCAGGACAGCTGCAGGGACACCCTCCAAGCGCGGCTTGGCACTGCAACTGCCCCGCCATTATACACCCAATGATAGGGCAGGCTCCTGGGGCGCTACTCCCAGGTTCGGGCCCCTCTCTATTGAGCGGAAGCGGCAGCCTGGGAACCGCAATGCCCTGTACCCTCTAGCACAGGTTCGAGCCCCATCTCGCCAAGGACCCATGATCTATGCCGGCGGAACCCAAGTCAAGCCTCCCCCCAAAGTCTGCCACTAGGTAGCGGGGGCAAAGTTTTCTGGCCGCATGCCCTTGCTGGCGTCAACCCCTGTAACGTAGTGGGATACGTTGTGTAATATGTAAAGCGCATGTGGTGTAGTGCATAGGATAGTTAGAGGAAATGTTTGGGAGAGTATGGTGGTCTACTCTCCATGTTACTGTCACACTGAAAAGGTCAGCAAAGGGGGATGGTTAGGTAACTAGTGAAACTGGAGCTCCAGCTCTCCCTATCATCAGTATTCCCCTCGGGAGTACTACCCTGTTCGGCCCGTGCTACAGCCTCCTCCTCTCAAATATTCCTCATCAGCAGTTCAGAATCAAAAGCCTTCAAATACGTTGGTCTCAATGTCATCTCCAACATCGATGGCAGCATAACACTCGACCAATTCCAGTATGCTTCATCCTTGAAACCAGTCACGCTGAGTAAACATTGTGCAGCAGTAAAATCAGGGGAGCTGTGCGAGTCTGAGAAAACTGAGTACCGAGCATTAACTGGGCAACTCAACTGGACTGCCACACACACTCAGCTAGATATTGCCTTTGATGTGTGTGAGTTGAGTGTGAATAGCAACCAAGCTACCGTAGCGGATTTGCTTAGACTCAATAAGGTGATCTCAAGGGTGAAGACTGACAACATGAAGTTATACATTCCAAGAATGGGGCCGATGTTTTGTGATCTTCCTACGAGATGCTAGTGAGGCAAGATGTCCTATATTCTGGCAAACAAGAAAGATCAGGAGGGTCGTCAAATCTACCTTATCCGTTGAGGCGTTGGAGCTGCTTGAATGTGCTGAGACTGCTGTATATCTCGCCAACATATTGCGTGAGGTTTCTGGATGTGGAAAGATCAAAATACAGTAATCCCTCTACTATTCGGAGGCCCATTATTCGGATCCCTCACTATTCGGGCATTGTGGGCTGTCCGCCCCCCAAAATGCCCAAAAATTCGAAAAAATCCGGAAAAAATCTGATTTTTTCCGACCGCGTCAGTTTGAATTTCCCGCTCGCACCGACTACCTCCCTTCCCGCCAAATCGCCCTCCTACTAGTTCTGTCTCAACTCCTGTGAACAGTGGACGGCTGTCCGATCTTTTGCGGTATTTTCGTTCTTGTTTAAATAATCAAAAGTCACAGTGCTAAGTATTAAGTGTAGTTAAACACTGGATTACTGGACATACTTAGAGAGCAATTATGACCACTGTAAAAACCTTAGAGATGGGGGTAAACCAAAATGATGGACTGTAAGTAAACACTGTCAACTGCTAAATATTTTCCATAATCACTTCTGAATCCTCATTCTCTGGTTACATTTTATTTACTTCATGCTTTGTGTCCCATATCTGAGTGCACAGGCTGTGAAAGAGGTGAATTTCTCAGTGATTACCATGTCTCTTACTTATGTTCACTATCTAGTCAATTGGTTAACATTTTCGCCCCCCACACCTCTAAATCATAATTTTTCTGGCTACATTTTATTTACTTCATGCTTTGTGTCCCATGTTTGAGTGCACAGGCAGTGAAAAGGTGATTTTCTCAGTAATAATCATGTCTCTTCCTTACATTCATTATGTAGTCGGCTGTCAAACACCCCTGCCTTACTCACATCAAATTCATCATTTTGGGGTTAAAATTTGATTAATTCATGCTCTGTGCCAATTACTTATGTGAATGGGGTCTTAAGTGCTATGCATGTCCGGTAGGGAGTTAGGTAGGTGGTTTTCTGATTTAGGTTAGGTTAGGTTAGGTTAGGGTCAAGAATGACTGGTGCTGTAGGTGAACAGTGAACACCTTTGCCATACCTAACTCTTTTTCTGGTAACAGTTTATTTATTTGATGCTTTGTATCCCATATTTTAGTGCATAAGATATGAGAAATGATGATTTTCATAGTGATAGCCACGTTCGATACTTACTTACACTAAGCTGCCAACTCGTGAACACCCCTGCCTTACTCATCTCAAATTCATCATTTTTGGGTTAAAATTCCATTAATTCATGCTTTGTGCCAATTATTTATGTGAATGGGGTCTTAATTAAGTGCTATGCATGTCCGGTAGGGAGTTAGGTAGTGGCGTTCTGATTTAGGTTAGGTTAGGGTCAAGAATGACCGTTGCTGTTGGTGAACAGTAAACACCTTTGCCATACCTAACTCTTTTTCTGGTAACAATTTATTTATTTGATGCTTTGTATCCCATATTTTAGTGCATAAGATATGAGAAATGATGATTTTCATAGTGACTGCCACGTCCGATACTTACTTACACTAAGCTGCCAACTCGTGAACACCCCTGCCTTACTCACCTCATATTCATCATTTTTGGGTTAAAATTCCATTAATTCATGCTTTGTGCCAATTATTTATGTGAATGGGGTCTTAATTAAGTTCTATGCATGTCCGGTAGGGAGTTAGGTAGTGGTTTTCTGATTTGGGTTAGGTTAGGTTAGGGTCAAGAATGACCAGTGCTGTTGGTGAACAGTGAACACCTTTGCCATACCTAACTCTTTTTCTGGTAACAATTTATTTATCTGATGCTTTGTATCCCATATTTTAGTGCATAAGATGTGAGAAATGATGATTTTCATAGTGATTGCCACATCCAATATTTATTTACACTAAGCTGCCAACTCATGAACATCTATGCCTTACTTACCACAAAAACATTATTTTTGGGCTAAAATTCAATGAATTCATGCTTTGTGTCCATTATTTAATGCATATGGTGTGAGAAAGGGTGATTTTCATAGTGATTTCCATGTCTGATACTTACTTACACTTGCTGGCAAGTTGTGAGCACCTATGCCTTACTCACCTCTAAATCATCATTTTTTGGTTAAAATTCAGTTAATTCATGCTTTGTGTGCATTATTTATGTGAAAGGGGACTTAAATAAGTGCTATGCATGTCCGGTAGGGAGGTAGGTAGGTGGTTTTCTGATTTAGGTTAGGTTAGGTTAGGTTAGGGTCATGAATGACCAGTGCTGGAGCTTTAGGGTCACTATCCGCACAAGACCACTATCCGGACATGGCTTTGGCTCTATTACGTCGGATAGTGGGGGGATTACTGTAAAATGTTTCATCGACAACAAGATTCTGGTGGATGCCCTTTACTCCTGTAGGAGCGTAGAAGACAGGAGATTGCGCAATGATATTGCTGTATTACAAGACATGTTGGAGCGAGGGGAGATGGATGAAGTATCTTGGGTGGATACATCACAACAACTGGCTGACTGTCTCACCAAGAAAGGTGCCTCGACCGAGTGGCTGCGTGCAGCAGTCAGCCGAGACTAGAAAGTTTATAATACTTCAAGAGACATCACATATAGGTATGTGGCCATAGACTGGGTCTTGATAGTAAGTAAACAAAAGTGTATGTATTGGATATATAGTGTGTATCAGGTGTTGAGGGTACTCACCCAAAAGTCTATGTATTGGATACATAGTGTGTATCAGACGCAAATAGACCATCCAGCTTCGTCCTTGGAATCTTTTGTCAAATTACAAAGAGAGGACGAGAGTGTTGGTGCATACTGTTGTTAGTGTGTGTGCGCACGCACACACCTGCTAAGTCACGAGTGATGACGTCATCAGAAGGTTCCTGTGGTATGCAACCGGGGACCTTGGGCAGTTCACGTTGTGAGGCCGGTGAGTGTGGTTTGCCTAGTCTGACAATTAGTACTGTACATGAAACTGAGTAATTTTTTTTTCCCCTAAATGCCCCTTCCCAAATCATAGGTGCACATTTTATGCCAGTAGCCACCATATTGTGAAAAATATGGTAAATTCAGCCATTTACAGTGGCGGATAATGATGTATGCTGGTTAATGTGCCAATGGATGTTTGAGAGTTTAATGTACAGTAGGATCTCACCAATAACAATTTCAACAATAACGTTTTCACCAATAACAGTAAGTTAGAATAGATACCAAGTTTCCATAATAACGTTTGGATTCACTCAATTAACGGTTGTTTTGTGGGAAATGTCTGGGCGCATCTTGGATAGCCAGCCCACAGCCTGCCTCAGTGTTCCATGGATCGTCACTGTGATGAGAGGCATTTATTTGCTTATTTCCTTGCTCCTCATTCCCTCTCAGAACTCTGAGCACGTGGTTCCAAACTAACCTTAGTTATGCCTAAGCACTTAGCACCCTGAAAGTGCTATGAACACAAGAAAAGCATTTATTCCAAAGGAAAATTTAAAGTTGTTGGATGAAGTGGTGTACGGTGTGCAAACGATAAGATAGATACAATGAGTTGGGTGTGTTTATGATGTGGATAGTTTCTTTGTTGGGGGGGGGAGTTAATGATGAAGGAGTAGTAAAATTCGTGTTTTCGCCAGTGGTGCAACGAGTGTGGGGGGGAGGGAAAAAAAAAAGGCTTTGTGGCCGAATTTTGTTATGAACTGACGGTCTTTAGTAGAGAAAATTCGGCTCTTATGGTATGTGAAGACACTATGTGTTGACTTAAATAGGTAAGCTAATGATGTAAGTTCAGTTCTTGTGAATTACTGTATACTGTCATACAAATTATACTGCCTGGCTGACTTGTTTATTATTCATGATTACTGCATGTGGAGTCACATGGAGAGACAGACTAACAAATGAGGAAGTGAAGGAGCGTTGTGGTGTGGTTGAAGACGTGATGGGAAGCGTTAGGAGAAACACATTAAGGTGGTTTGGGCATGTGGAGAGGATGGAGAGTGAAAGACTGACGAGGAGAGTGTATGTGAGTGAGGTGGAGGGGGCGAGAGGGAGGGGGAGGCCGAGGATGAGATGGAGGGATGGAGTGGAGAGGTATATGAGAGAGGGGGGTGTGAGTTGGAAGCGTGGTAGTGAAATGGCAGGGGACAGAGTGACATGGAGGCGATTTGTTTGTAGCCACCCCGTTCGGGATTGAGGCGTCTGGCAACAGATAGATAGATAGATAGATTACTGCATTTGTGTGTATCTGAGAAATGAGAAATATGCAATCAGTCCATGCTGACAACTTCAGTACTGTATAGTTTTCCTTTTTTCCTTTATTGTTGATGACTAATGACTTTCAAAGACGATTTAACTTTTTTTTTCTGTTTGTTTGTTTTAATGAGTGCGCCAAAAATGATTCTTGGTGAAATATTCATGATGCTTGGAGGCCATTATTCACGTGTTGATCAGGTCAGAAGTTATTGCATGATTGATGATGAAGACTTTCAAGAGGCTTTGTGGCAATCTCTGGTGGTTAAAATATTTATGGGGAATATTAGGGGGCAAAACTAGTCAGTTAGGTTAGGTTAGAATGCACTAATGTGTCAGGTTGGCGAGTATAGTACAGTATGTAAACACACATCTTGGGAGTCTTACGGTAGACATATTTATAATAACCTATATTTAATCATCACACCAAACACCTCACTAACTCCTTTAAGGTGAGTTTTATATTACTCATGATGATTTAATAACTAATCTTATTATTTCAGCTAAAAAAAGTAGTGACAGGAAGGCTTCAGATGGGACATACAGTAAAACCTCGATATAACGGACTTCAGTAGACCGGAATTCGCTTTTATCGGACTCGAGGAGCTACCGGACTAAACTCCTATATATCGAAAAAAGTCCGATAAAGCCAGAAAGCAGCCCGGACTGCCTGACAACTTCAGCTATGTTCACCACAATAAGACAAGTAAAAGACATGGTTTTCATTGCACAGTACAGTATTATTATACCATTTGATTAATGTAGTGAAGGTATAACACAGCACAATACTGCAATGGTGGTGAAAACCACTGATGCAATCCGGACTAATGTCTGATATATCGGAAAAAGTCCGGATAAGCAGGGGTAAGTCCAGATGTCGCTTTTATCGGAAAATCGCATATTTCGGACTGGCCTGAGCCCCAATTAGTCCGTTATAGTGAGGTCTTACTGTATGAGTAAAAGTCCTGGGGTGGCAGCACCCATAAACCCTTTATACATGTATTTTAATGTTAAGCAAATAACATTTTTCTAATAACGGCATTTTTCTGGCACCAATTTGACGTTTTTAGTGAGATTCTACTGTACCGTCATTTTACTAATGAACAAATCTACTCTTCTTTCCTTTCAGGTGGTTTTACATTGAGTGACAAGCCTTATGGTCTCCTGTAAGCCAGGAAACCATTTACAATGCTGGATGGCAACCATACAACCAACCCATACATGTTCCCTACATGTAAAAAAAAAAAGGGTTGGCGGGAAATTAGTGTCCCTCATCATAATACCAAACTCAAAACAAACAGCCACCCCTTATGGGATTATGGCATCTGGCTATAGATAGACTGAAACAAATCCATAAACTTCCTTTGGGCATCTTAGCCTACTGGAGCCATCTAATAACAGAAAGGAATCCCAAAGAAAGGGATAGGACACCTTCTAAGTGGAATTATTCCTTCACTGCTTCTACGAACAGCTTTTCAGGTTTCCTGTGTTCAGAACTCGGGAAAATTCCATTCAGTTGACATATGCTATGAATCTGGTACTCTGATATTAAATCATCACTTGCCTTAGCCCAGAAATAGTGGTGCAAGTGTGAGCAACTGTGGTGGTCTCATTGTTGACTCTAAGGCTCTCTCACCCTTACAGCAAGCCTCAGTGAATGCAAGTACCTTCTGTTACAGCTAGATGAACCTGAAAACTGGTAATTCCAGAAGAACATTTTGAAGATCTTGGTGGATCCTTAACTCTCATGAGCTTAACTCCACAATTAGACTTGAAACTGATAGGCATAAGATGCGAAGCTCCAATTTGCCCGGAGAGATATTATAAATGGCTTCCCCAAGCTCCTACCAAAAAGAGCACAAAAATGAATTAAGTGCGTACAATAAAAACAGTAACCTCCAAACTGTACTACACATAAGAAACTGAACTCACAAAGGAAGCAGCACTGCTTGACTGCACACAGCCATGACCCTGAGCTTACACTGATGAAAGCTACGTGTACATTAACAATATGCTAACAGGCAGACATCAGGAAGGAGTAGTCACAAACAAATAAATGTAGCAGAAAGCAACAGACAATGCAACACTGGTGGAAATCAACCAAGACAATCTGGGGGGAGTGGCATGAAGAAAACAGGAGAATTCAGTTCCAGCTGCACTCACTTTTTCTTTGTATGGTCTTCAAGACTTATAGATGCTTTCAGAAAAAGGAGTTACGGTATCCCTCTCTTCGAACAAGTAGCTGAGCTAAGATTAATCCCACTTTCCAGCTTAGATGAGCCAAGGGGTGAGCCCTTCTTCCCTAGACTGCATGCAGAAATTCCTCTAGTGATAAACAGGTACAGTGCTATAGGTAACGTACCATGATTCCTAGTAAAATGAAACAACTTTCTAAAAGCGGATCTACAAAAATATCACACCTGGTTTTGGTGTTCCTGACCTGCCTCTGTCCTTAACGTTGTCTGGGTCGATGATTGGGGTCTTGGTAGTATCCCCAACCTCCTCTCCATCAAGTTGACAGACTGGTATTGAAGAATCAAGCCGCTCCGCCACCACCCTCGGATCGGGTGGCCTGAAGTAGTGTGGAGAAGGATGATTAATACAGGAGCAACTCTGTGTGCAAAGTAAACTGTATGGAAAATATTAATAAAACACAATAAATAACGAACTCTTGACTATTTACTGCTCAATGTCACAGTTCATACAGGGTACCCTGAACAAAATCACATACAGACATGTTGCTATATGTATCACTTACATCAGTTAAATTATAATTTTTGTATTAAAAAAAAAAGAAGAAGAAGAAGAAGAAGAAGAAAGAGAGAAAGAAAGAAAGAAAAAGAAAAAAAGAAAGAAAGAAAGAAAGTGGGGTTTTGCACACACTTTCCTGTAGACTAAGAAATAAACATCACGAGATTCCCTAAATGCAGCATCCCATCTTTTCACAATTTTGTGTTTAACAGTCTACTGAAAAATAAAAGTGTATACAGTATAAAGAAAAAAAAAATGAATGCATGTATGTTTCCCACATAAGTTTCATTGTAGATCTTCAGGTTAGTAGACTGCTGCAAATCTGCATCCATTTATCCATCACCAAGTTATCTGTTGCAGTATGAGGAACAGATGGGCTGATAGCTAGGCTATTCACTCATAAAATATAAGGCAAGTGAACAGTCCCTCATCCCTATATAGCATTAAGTGGGCAAAAATCCAAACATTCCTTGAAGTTAAACCCATATGAACCAAATATGGTTATGGGTCCTAACACACTAGTTCACCAGGAGTCCATCTGCTGGGTACAGTGCACCTCCACACAATGCGAGCTCACACGGTGTGAATCACCTACTGTACAATGCGAGGTCAACCCAGAAAATGCTTATTTTTATCAATTGCAGAATCTGCAAACTGAACTTCCCAAAATGCGAGTCGGCTGTATTATTCCAAGGCAAAAATGGACTTCCCGCCATTACTACATGTCGGGCTGGACAATGCGAGTCAGTCCCATGAAGGCAGGCAGCTGGGAATGAGCCAGATTCAAAATGGCGGCAGCTGGTCAGCTATCTGCGTGCCATCTACCGACTTTCCTGGGTAAACAAACACTTCTCCTCCATATTGCCACGAGAACACACATTGTACCTCGCATCCTGTGGTCAGTTTTAGCATCATAGCAGTACCCACCTGTTCATCTTGGTCACAGCGGTCGACTTTGAAGGCTTTATGGCACCTCCAGGAGACCTCAGCAGTACAGTGAGAATGTGAGAATAACAACGGGGCGCCCCACCCGGGGCAAGAGTAGATGCCCCAAGCCTCGAATACCCACCCACCCCCTCCCTTCTTAACAAGCCCAGAAATCACTTAAATAATGGTACATGGTGTTCTGTTTGTCCAATCAGAAGTACTGTTAGACAAAGTATTAGCAGGGTAGAGTGGGCTGGAAAGGGACCCGAAGACCAAGTCCTGGGTGGGCTGTCCACCATATACCATTTTTCCCATAAGTTCTTTGGTTCACACAATGTGAAATCGTACAATGCGATGGTTTCTGCTGCCCATAAAATCGCATTGTGTGAGGGTGCACTGTACTTTGTTACTACCATACTCATATCATATTGTATCGTTTATAAAGGCAGCCGTGGCTCAGGTAGCAGCCGTGGCTCAGTGGGTTAGAGCACTCTGCTCTGGCCGTAGGGTCGGAGGATCGATACCACCCAAGGGTCATTGGTAGACATCAGGAAGGGCATCCGGTCATAAAATGCTACACGCTCCAATCCAAAAAGACCAACGCATGCAAGCATGTTGCAGCCTTCAAAAACTAAACGAAACGAATATGCCTGCATGCATCTGCTGGTCACCTAAATGGCAGCTCTCTATGTTTCCCTATCTCTGGCAGCCTCCCTATTCATTCCCTTATCCCTGAGGTCACTCTATGACCTCGTCCAAGGTCTTTTTTGGTTTGCCTCTTGCAACCTTGCCCCCAACATTCACACTTCTCACTATCCACACCCAACTGTCATCCTCCATCCTCACAACATGCCCAAACCATCTCAGTCCACCCCTCTTCATCACAATACCAATACCTGTAAACCCATCCTTTCTCTTAACTCTTCAATCATAATCCTAGCCCCCCCCCCCCACCCAGGCCTTGCATTCAAGAACACACTACACATCCATTTAATCATTGTTGTTTCTGTACGATTGAGGCTCGAATATCCTCTTCCTCTACTGCCCAGGTCTCACTACCATACAGCATTACACTCCTAATAAATGCTGCATATAAAGATCCCTTAGTTTTTTTATCTTAACAATATAGCTAGCTCCAGCCCCACCTCTGGCACATAACATGTCCCCCAAATAACAAACTCTTCCACACACTCAACAGACTCACCAGCAATATCAATCCTTTCATGTCTGACAATATCTACAACAAAATCTACATGCTCTGTCTGACACACTGCACACACATAACTGGCATTATCTCATAGTTTACCTCTAATATCACTACATCTCTTATGTAGCCACTTATCACAAATACTGTAGAAGATGGAGTTACTTCCCACATGCTTGTGACAAACCACACACAGCCACTCTCCATCTGCTTTGACAGTACCACCACCAGCCCTAGATATCATTAATTTTGCTTTATCTGCATTTACTCTAAAAACCATGTAACCCATTCTGTCTTTCCATTTCCTGAATCTTACCTCTGCCTCCCTTACATTCTCTGCAATCAACACCAAGCCATCAGCATACAACATCCCCCAAGGGAGTCCATTTCTGCAGTCATGTGAGAGAGCTTCAAGCACCAAGACAAATACTAATATAATACATAATACAGGTAAATCACTAATTTTCAGGCACCCTTAGTTCCAGAGCCATGCTGGATGAACCAGTTTGCCTGACTACCCCCTGGGGGTAGGGGGGTTTTCAAGAATTCTCCCCCAGTATCCCTGCTTGTCGTAAGAGGCGACTAAAAGGGTTGGTGGTGGGTTAGTGCCCCACCCCGTAAAAACAACTAACTAAAAATACAAACAGGAAGCCTCGGACCAGGACTGACCAAAAGTTGACGACAAAGGAATGGACAAAGGACGAGATTAAGATTGCGACCTGGAATGTGAGGGGTATGAATGATGAGGTGAAAGAGAGAGAGATTGTACAGGTGCTTGGGAGTGCGAAAGTGGATATATGTGGAATAACTGAAACTAAATGGCGAGGTGAGAGTGTGAGAGAATGGGAATATGGATGGGGTATATGCGCGGGAGTGGGTGAGAATGAGAGGGCGAAAGGAGTGTGTATTGTTGTGAGCAACAGGTGGAAGGAGAATGTAAGAGAGTATGGATCAGTTGGGTCAAGGATTGTGTGGGTAAGAGTGAAAGTAGGACTACAAATGTGGGCAAATGTGTGCGTGTATGCGCCAACACAAGATCGTGTAAGTAGAGTGAGAGAAGAGTTTTGGACAAATGTGGAAGCCTGCTTGGAAAAGTTTGAAAGGAATGAGAGAGTGTTTCTGATTGGAGATATGAATGGAAAAGTAGGGAATGAGAAGGTGGATGGAGTGGTTGGTGAGTGGGGTGTGCCTGCAGAGGTGGATGAGAATGGCAGTGCTTTAGTGGACATTTGTGCTGGTAGGGGGTTGGTGTTAGCTATTACCCTCTTCAGGCACAAAATGATCCATAGGTATACATGGCGAGTGGTGAGAAGAGAGGACGGGGGAATGAATGAACGGAAGGCAATGATTGACTGTGTGTGTGTGGATGAAAGGATGAGAAGATGTATAATGGATGCAAGAGTATATAGAGGTTGGGGGAGTGGACTTTCTGACCTCCACTTGGTGGTGGCCAGAATCAGAATCCAAACACGATGGAGGAAGAGAAGAAGGGAAAAACAGGAGGAAGTATTTGTTACAAGGAGGGTAGAAAAGTTACAAGAGGATGGAATAAAGGCCGAATATAGAAGGGAAGTGGAGGAACGATTGGGTAAATATAGATTGGAGCAGATGGGGGACGTGGAGGGTGTGTGCAAGGTATTGACAGAAGAAATCTGTGCAGCATGTGAGGTGGTGTGTGGGGTGAAGAGGAGACGAAAGGGGGTTCAGGGAACAGCATGGTGGACCGAAGAGGTGAGAGAGGCTGTGGCACAAAAGAAGAAAGCATATAATGAGTGGATGAGAAACAGGGGCAACGAAGAAGCTGAGAGACGGACAAGAGAGTTATATGTAGTGAGGAGGAGAGAGGTGAAAAGATTAGTAAGAGAGAGCAAGAAGAGAGTGGATGAGGAATTTGGAAGGAATTTGAGTGCAAAGTGGAGGGAATGTAAGAAAATGTTCTGGAAGGAGGTAAAGAGAGCTAGACAGGGTGCCAACGAAGGCAGTGGGGGTGTGAAAGATAAAAATGGTAGATTACTAGTGGAGAAGGGAGAAAAAGTAAACAGATGGAGAGAACACTTCAATGAACTGTTGAACATAGAGAATGAAAGTAATGCAAGTATAAGTGGCTGGGGAATGGCAGGGAGAAGGAGGGTTGTGAGAAGAGAGGAAGAAATCACCAGGATGGAAGTGGTGGAAGCAATGAAGAAAGTTAAAATGGGGAAAGCCCCAGGAATTGATGGAGTGTGTGGTGAAATGCTGAAGCATGGGGGAGAGATAGTAATAGAATGGATGTGGAAGGTGTGCAGATTGGCTTGGGAGGAGGGTAGAGTCCCGGAGGATTGGAAGTCAGGTATAATTATTCCTCTGTACAAAGGAAAAGGGGAAAAAGCAGTGTGTGGTAATCATAGGGGCATTTGCCTTCTCAGTGTAATAGGAAAAATATATGGTAGGATACTTATTGACAGAGTTAGGGAAATTACTGAGGAATTAGTTGGAGAAGAACAAGGAGGTTTTAGGAAGGGAAGAGGTTGTGTAGACCAGATATTCATTCTTAGATCCNGGTGTGTGCAAGGTATTCACAGAAGAAATCTGTGCAGCATGTGAGGTGGTGTGTGGGGTGAAGAGAAGACGAAAGGGGGTTCAGGGAACAGCATGGTGGACTGAAGAGGTGAGAGAGGCTGTGGCACAAAAGAAGAAAGCATATAATGAGTGGATGAGGAACAGGGGCGACGAAGAAGCTGAGAGACGGACGAGAGAGTTATATGTAGTGAGGAGGAGAGAGGTGAAAAGATTAGTAAGAGAGAGTAAGAAGAGAGTGGATGAGGAATTTGGAAGGAATTTGAGTGCAAAGTGGAGGGAATGTAAGAAAATGTTCTGGAAGGAGGTAAAGAGAGCTAGACAGGGTGCCAACGAAGTCAGTGGGGGTGTGAAAGATAAAAATGGTAGATTACTAGTGGAGAAGGGAGAAAAAGTAAACAGATGGAGAGAACACTT
>JAGKTI010027715.1:0-13178 GCA_018397915.1 Birgus latro | reverse complement strand
CCGGACGACCCAGCCCCACCAGGCCTCCTGACGAAGGCCTCCCCTACGATCCAGCAGTGACAGGCCTCATGACAGAGGCACCTCCACGACCCAGAGGTAGCCGGCCTCCCGGTGCAGCATCCCAAACGAGCCGGTAGCTGCCCGGCCTCCTGACGAAGGCCCCCAGTTGCCCTCCTGGCCATTGGTCCCTCTCCTGATGAATGTTGCCACCTGGGGCCACCCCCTGTACCTCGGTCATCCCTGGAAGTACCCCAGCTACCTCACCTACCTCATAGTCCTCCGGCCCGGTCCATTGTACCAACCTATTTCTTGTACTAGTATGCCACTGTTCCTATTGCTCGTGTATGAATCAAGGTAATATACATGTAAGGTTTGGTGCCAAGTGTTTTTATGTCCTATTCCTTTTAGCTACCTCATATACCCAGCCCGGTCTAGAAAGGGAACCCCGCTCTAAGCACTGTGTCTGAGGAGCGAGAAGTCGATCCTAAAACACGCTGCATAACAACCTTCATACTGTGGGAAGCAATCCAAGTAGGAACACAGACCTGAAAGCAACAGGCTGACAGAAAATTCTTCAAGAAAACACTAAGGTCACAATCAGTACCACAAGAATGAACTGTGTGAAAAATATGAAAGCACATGGCAGTATCATATGCCATCTCAATATCAATGAAAACTGCGATAACAGATTGGCGAGTGGCAAAAGCAGAGTGGATATAGCTTCTAAATTAAGGAAAGGAGTTAAGGTACCACAGGCTTTTCGAATACCAAACTGAGAAGATGACAAAAGCGGTTTGGATTCTAGGAGCCACATACGATGACGATTTATCATATGCTCAAACAACTTCCAGAGACAACTGGCAAGAGCAACAGGGTGATAAACCTGAGGAGCATGGCCTAGCTTTCCCGGCATAGGAAATGGGAGAATCATGGCATTATGAGAAGAGGGAGTGAAAACACCCTTGGTCCAGATACAATTATAAATAGCTAGTAAAAAGGTCATGGCCGGGGGGAAATGGTGTCGGTGCACATTGTAATGTATGCCATTGGGACTTCATCAACGGAGTGGATAATTGGTTGCCACGAACAGGAAAGGATTTTTCTCCTCCATATCCAATGGCTCCCACATGCTTGCATGCTTTGGCCTTGGTCACCTAATAGTGCCTCTCCATGCTGTTCGATCCCTGTCAGCCTCCCTATTCAGTTCCTTATCCCTGAGGACACAAACTATGACCTTGTCCTAAGTCTTAAAACTCCACCCCCAACGTTCAAACTTCTCACTTTCTGTCATCCTCTATCCTCTTCACGTGCCCACACTATCTCAATCTACCCCTCCTCATCACAACAGCAATACACTCCAGTGATGGGTAATAGAAAACAGACACCGTGATTTTATTACTGTAGATATTCCACCACTTTCAAGATGGAATAAAACAGAACTTACAAGTACAAAATGGAACTTACAAATACAGTTTAACATGTGACAAGAGAAATTAAGAAACATATGTTAAAAGTTTACTGATGTTTTAGCATACACAATACAGTGTGGTATAGCAAAAAGATTATCCCTGTTTTAATACATGATTGATCTAGAGAGCAAATAAAAATATGTACTGTATTTTGATATCAGTAAACCCGTAAGTCAAGGATGTGTTCCAAAATACTTGTTACTGACAACTTACACCTTAAAAAGAGGTAAACAGGCAAATCAGCTGTATATGTATCAATGGAATTCTGACAGTCAATTTTTGTGATTTATAATTAAAGTCCCATACGTGACTGGAGGTTTTTATCATGCAAAACACTAACAGGGGCATAAGCTGGTGTCTCTCCCTTGGATGTTCTGGACTATGATAAGCATAGCCTGGGTCCCCTATGTTCCAAAGAGAGCAAAATGTGATTGGTAGTTATCATTTACACTGTATCATTAATTGTATCGTACTGTTTATGAAGGCTCCAACATGCTTGCATGTGTCGGCCTTAGTCACCTGATGGTGCTCTCCATGCTGCTTTGATGTGGCAGCCTCCCTGTTTAGTCCCTTATCCCTGATATCACACTCTATGGCCTTGTCCCAGGTCTTTTTCAGTCTGCCTCTTGCAACCCTACCCCTAACATTCATACTTCTTACCTTCCACACCCAGTTGTCATCCCCCATTTTAAGGTGAGATTCTAGTAGTGCACTATTTATGAACCCACCTGTAGGTATATACTGTATCTGACCATTCCATGCTGAAAAGACTCCTCTATCCTAAGAAACAGTTTGGAGGCAAAGAATAACACACACAAGATAGCCTCAGTCACTGCATCATTTCCACCAACCTAACCAATTTCTTCCACTAATATTCTGGCCGTTTCATCATATTTAAACTTGTGCTACAATGTTTTTCATGCTAACTTGACCTAAAATTGCCATCTCTCCATCCTGAAATCTCAACAATAAAAACTGATTAACACCTGAATATGGTGCTAGTCACAAAAAAGTGCTATGGAAAGGATGTAGATCCATAGCAATCTCTTTCTCTGCCACTCATGTACATGAAATAAGCTGCAAAATGACAAAAATCAGGGCCAAATTAGAGTAAGAATCCAAACACATCTTTAGTTTATTGCACACAAGTAACTTTTATTAAACTAAGTAAGATGCTTCATACAGAAAATGGTTTTATTGAAGTGGAGGGGGAGTACAGGGTGTATATAAATCTCATCAGTGGAGGGATAGGGTGGAAAGTGGATGAGGAGGAGAACAGGAGAATGTAGGTGTGGTGGATGGGGTGCTGTATGATGGGTGAGGTGGAATGGAGAAAATGCATCCCAAACACTTGCTTATATACCCCCAACACACTGGAGGGATAGGGTGGAAAGTGGAGGGGGGAGGACAGGTGTGTATGTGGGTGTGGTGAATGGGGTGTTGATGTGACAGGTGAGGTGGGATGGGAAATTAAGGAAGGGGTGAGAGGGTAAGTTCACACATCACATAGTTGTTTATCATTTTATACATATACACATACATACATGAATATACAGTACATGTACACACAACAAATACAGGTACCATTATCACTTTTATGGTAGGGAAAGCTCTAGTATTCTGTTCCAATTAATGCCACATGATTATTTTCAAATGAGAGTAAACTAACAGGAGACTGAGTGTGCTAAAAAAGTCACCATTAGCTCTCTCATGGTAGGGAGAACTCTAGTATTGCATTTCAGTCCAGAGGAAACAGTGTTATTTGGCTCCAGTGAGTCATACTAGCCTGAGAGTGGTAATCCAGGTACCTTCAACCCTTGTATTGTAGGGAAAGCACTAGTATTCTATCTACCTAGCAACAAATGGTTATATATTGCTAACAAGGAGTCACATGAGCCTGAGTGTTAATATTAAAGTCATATCACAGTAGTAGCTAATACTGTGATGCAGCTTAGGAGTGTTTATACTGTTACTTTTTTTTTAATGCAAGGAAGAATGAACCAAAGGCCAGAAGACTGCAAAACTGTTCCCTTCAAAAAAAAAAAATAAAAAAAAATAACAGCCAAATTCAACATCTGTTCATTTATTTACCCCTCTCTTGGTTAAGTTAGTTATACCTTTTCACTTTAACTTGTCCTAATAGTGCTACCTCCATGCATTTCCTTCTTTCAGCTTAGGGAAATTGCACTGAATAACAAGCTCCTAGTGCCAGGTATCACAGACCATATGGCACTAATTCAAAGTACGGAGACATGGTAAGCAATGGAATGAAAACAGGAAAAGGAAAAATAAACAATGACACAATAAAAACATAATAAAACAAAGACAGGACACTATGTTGATTAGCTAAGATGCAGCAAAAAAAAAAAAAAAAAAAAATTAAATCAATAAAAGGAGGGAAGTATAAAACTAAATGTCATGTACAAGATCAATATGAATTAAAAACATTAGATGGTCCACAGAAAAGGTCCAGCATTCACTTAAAATATCTGGTAAAAAAGGGGGATGGCTAAGGCAAAACAGAGAAGGAAAAGACTGATGACGAGTCTACTGGTAGAGTTTTCGTGTTGAAATACGTTGTGGTCTAAGTGCTATGAATGGAGCTGGAGAGGTTACCAGGGGCATTCCTATATTGTAAAATGCTACAAAGGGAACAGGTTAGTCTATCTCTATCTCTGCTTATTGTCAGATGTTTTAATCCCATTAAGGGGTGGCCACCAACATACCACCTTCATGTCACTCTGTCCTCTGCCATTTGACTGCCTTCCCTCCACCTCACACACTCCTCCCTCATATGCCTTTCCACACTGTCCTTCCATCTCATTCTTGGTCTCCCACTCCACCTCACTCACATGCACTCTTATTCTAAGCAGTCTCTCATTCGCAATCCTCTCCACATGGCCAATCTCAAAGTATTTCTCTACACTGTTTCAATAACATCCAAATGAACACCACCTTACATGGGCTCCTACACCCCATTCCTAACCTGTTCACCACAAGGCAGCTGTACAGAATGAAACTGATTCCTGTGGTAGCAACAAAATCAGTCTTATTATGTTACATGGATTATGGTATGTCTTCTATGGCAAATAAAATCACTTGGTATTACCCACAACAAAATACAATAAGACATCATAGAGACAAAAATCTTAGTTTAAACCTATTAATACCACAGGAGGGGGACTGTGGTATATTGTTACATTTATCATACTGCACTGAACTCAGTAGAGTACTAATAATCCCTCTTCTATGTATGTTTGCTGTATTTCACTGAAGTTAATGCTTCATGATTTTATTTGGCTAGGTTCACAATGCATATTACAAATCCTATTGCTTTTAGCAACATAAAAACACAACATACCAAAGACATCAACTGAAGGGCCATGCAGCTCAATATCTGTGACTTACTTGTTTGCCTTTCAACCTTTGGCTCTTGTTTGCATAAAAACCTAACTTACCTGACCAAACCAAACCAAACTTAAGCTTAATGGAAGTTACACCTTCTCATATTTTCCTGCACCCCACCATGAGGGTTCCTAGTCTGACCCTGAAGTGCTGTCTAACTCAAGGGATGTTGGATACCTACACAGTGTACTGTACCTGCAGGATGGTGCCACAGATGCAGTTACATCCCTGCAGCCAACAGGTCTGCTCAGCCAGACAGACCAGTGTTATGCAAATACACCAACAACAAGCCATAAAACTAACCCTTAGGGTTACTGGAGCTTGGGGTTTCTCACAGTGTGAATGCAAGTCAGGTGTTAAGCCACAGTAAAATATAATAGACATCCTTGGGCCAACTGTCATTACTACAGAACATAATACTGATACCACAGGGGGGGACTGTGGTGTACAGATGCAATACAAAATAATCAGAATGATTTTTACAAAGCTCATCAGATGGATGTTTATTTTATCTTTACTGCAGCTATCATATAATTTTATTAAGCTTATTTTGGATTTCTAAATGATCTCCAATAACCCCTTCACAGGTGCTGGGGAGAGATACCTTCATGTGATGGCACTGATATGACAGAGCAGTGGGGCTACCTGAATATACAAACATCCCTGAACCCACTCCCTATCTTCACTTATGTGGAGTTACAAATTTTATCCTATAACACCTTCATTGGAGAAGGATGCCTTGATGCAGTGGCACTGATATAACTGGGGGAGTTACCTGGCTGCAGTCCACTGGGCTAATGTCCAAATGAGCCACACTTCTTTCATTCATCACTCAAGCCTCTGGATTCCTGACTCCACCTCACAGGTCAAAGCAAAACATTCTGTATAAAGCTTCACACTTGCCTATCTAACAGAGTCAATGCAATGAGAGTAAAGTTTAAAAAGGGGGTCAAACTCTGGTTATATACTACTCCACACAAAATTCTCTAATTTTGATAAACCTAGCTATACAACTAACTTTACCAAACCCAATTCACATCAACCTAATCTAATTCACCAAATGAATACAGAGCAGTTTGCTTATTCTAACATGACAAAGATCCCTAACCCTGATCAGCATCAATAATGGCCAAGTGTACTCAGACTGGAAAGCATAGTAACCAAGAAGACAATTTCCATCTCATAACTAGCTCATTGAATTACACACAACTACAGCTTAACATACAGGCTACAATACTCCAATTCCATCAGGTGAAAACAAACTATAGTAACCAAGGAGACTCATTCCTGCTTCATAACAGTCTTACTGAATTTCATGCATCTGCAATTAAATATTCTACTAAGCTATGAGTGACCCAGCTCTGCCTGGTGAAAATAAACAGTTTGTATATGGAATTTACCAAAGTTCCTCTACATCATCCTGTCCTCCACCATCAGGCTGCCCTATCTCCAACCCATATCACCCTAAGTTATATACCTCTTCACCACAAACCTCCATCTCGTCCTCTGTCTCCCTCCCCCTTCTACCTCACATACACTCTCCAAGTCAATCTCTCACTCTATTCTCTCCTGTGCATCCCTCCATCTCACCTCTGGTCTACCCCTCTACCTGACTCACATATACTCTCCAAAGCAATCTCTAACTCTCCATTCTTTCTACCCCATACCTCTATCTCATCCTTGGTCTCCCTCTCCATGTCAGTCACACACACTCTCCTAGTCAATCATTTCATTCTCCATTCTCTCCACCCCATCCTTAGTCTCACTCCCATCTGCCATTTCACTCACATACAGTCTACTAGTCAATCTCTCCCTCTCCATTACCTTCACATGACCATGTTAAGGTACTTCTTGTAATGTTTTCCAATGCATCAGCAGTTGTATCAGATGTAACTCTGAGCTGAATGTGATTGTTATTTCAAATACTATAGTACAGTACTTTTAAGAGGGCCAATATTTTTGTCCTTTTACAGCTTACTTCATGAAGATTAACGGCAGACTAAGACAATACTGTGGCTCTACATCCATCCCACAGTACTTTTTGTGGCTAGCATCATATTTCAGTGTTAATTTATTGCAACAACTCAGCACTGAAGGTATGGAGATGGCAATTTTGTACCAAATTTGAGTGAAAAGGGTATAGCTATCCTGACCGAGAGAGGGGTAATGGTAACAAAATTGTCTCAGGCTGCAGTACAGTATTACCTAAGGCCAGGATTTGGCACTTCAATATTAATCTCAGGCTCCTATGACTCACTTTTAGCAATATATAACCATTTGTAGCTACCTAGATAGACTACTAATACTGTCCCTACCCTACGAGGATTAAAGGTGCCTGGATTACCACTCTCAGGCTTGTATGACTCAGGCATTGCTAAATAAGTTTGCTCTGGGCTGAAATACAAGTTCTCCCCACCATGAGAGAGCTAATGGTGACTATATTAACACTCAAACTCCTATTAGTATACTCTCATTTGAAAATAATCACATGGCATTAACTGGAACAGAATACTAGGGCTGTTCCTAGCATAAAACAGTTAATGGTACCTGTAGGTTGTGTGTTTATATGTACACCCGAGGAAAGTTCCGTGTTATACACTCACCACTTAGAAACAGTAAATGTGAGACAAGTGGCAGCAAAGCAGTAGCCAACATTCATCTATCTGGTAACTGTGAGATGGATGGGGATGGAAGATGGAGGGGTAGGAACTATCAGTTCCCCCAGCCTTCCTCCTTCCTTAACCTCTCCCCTCCCACACATTGATACCAGACATCTGAGTGGATAAGTGAAATGAAAAGATAGCACCAGGTAACGAAGACCATATGGCACTAAGTCGCAACACAGAGAGAAAATACCGAAAAGGAGGAAAATAAGGAGAAATGGAAGATAAAATTAAATATCATACAAAATCCCTAAATGAGTTAAAACGGACATTAAATGGGTAAAACGATCACTAAATGGACAATCTTGAAGGACAGACCAAGTGAAGTCAAGAGCGAGAGACGGGGAACATAAAGAAAGGTCAATGCAGGAAAAGGTATGCGTACGTGCATCGGTGAGTGCGAACACCGGTATTGAGGATTAAAAGTTCATAATGGTAAATAAAAGATTCCAGCAGTCGACCACGAGGATTGATAACGAATCACCCCACACGGGATTTCAACTATTAAAATCGCCAAGTAAAAGGTATGGAGAAGGGAGACTAGAAAGCAGAACTAATGCCGAAAAATCAAGTGCCACTGAGGGGGAGAAATAGAGATAACTGTCAACCAGCGCTCAAGAAGCATGCGGGCAATGGCACAGGGGAGCTCAGTAGAAATTTGTAATGGTTTGAACGGAACCATATGATGGAGCAGAATGCAAACATCTGGAATGGAATGTGGAGAGCTAAAAAAGGTATAATTGGGGATAGGAGGTGGGGACTCCTGTAGGTGAGTTTCCTGTAACCAAAGCACAGCAGGTTGGTAAATGGAAAGCAAATAACATAAGTCATTATGTTGTGGAGTAAAACTGCGTAAATTCCACTGTAAAACAGACACTGTGCCATAAAACTGAGGATTAAAACAATGATAAAATTGACAATGCTAAAAAACTATGTTTGTTGAAGAAGAAGTTACCTTTGAGTAAGGATAGTAGGTATCGAGGAACCACTTGAGAAATGAGTGGTGGAAGGGCATGACTCGGGCAATGAAGAACGGCAGTGAGGAGAGGGGGTTTCTTCTCCTGGAGGCACAGGAAGGTCTAAAAAGGATTTGACAATAGGTTCACTTGTCGTTGAGGTAGGGGAAGAAGAGAAAGGCGGAGGTAACGGAGAGATAACGGGTGAAGTAGATGGGGTAGAGGCTACAGCCTCAGGGGGAAAAGGAGTGGAGGGTAAAGTGAGAGGATGGGAGTGAACATCAGCAGAAACGGTAATTATAGTAATTGAAATGGGGACGGTCGCAGCAGTGGTTGGAGCAAACGAAGGGGAAGAAGTGTCCTGAAGAAACTGTGTAACTTTCTGGATAGTTTCGGGAGAACTGTCACCCGAAGATGCACGACGAGGTAGGTGGAAGTCTGAAGATCTGGAGGAGAGAGGAGGTGAGCAGCGCTTTTGAGGAACAGGACACGACCCACGATGGGCTTTGCGTTTCTTGACCGATTGAAGGGGAGAGGCAGGGGAGGGAGGGATGTGGTCGAGAACGGGAAGGATGTGACACACTGACACGGAAGCAGTGGATGGCATAGGTAGGGTAGACGAAAGAGAAGTAGAAGTAGAGCGATCGAGAACTGAAAAGGAATTTGATAACGAAACAGAGTTGGATGAAGAAGGGCAAGAGGTGGTTGGAGAAGAAACAGACAAAGGTTGAGTTGTAGAAAGAGAACAAGTAGGCCATAAAGAAAATGTGGGAGAGGACAAAAAAAGTGCCTACGACATCTGAGGTTGCAGTAGAAGAATAGAGATGATAGGCGGTGGCAGTAGCATCTTTATAGCCTTGTCGATGTGATTCCCAGTGAGCTTCAGCCTGGCGGAGTCCAGTGGTCAGTTGGATTCGGAGAACTTCACATTCGAATTTGTACGAAGGGCAACAACGATCGGTGGCAGGATGCTCACCTCTACAATTAGTACAGCAGTGATGATCGGAGGGACATTCACCGTCCTTATGGTCTGAAGATGAGCAAAGACGACACACAGGAGTGGATCTGCAAAACTTCAGAGGGTGCCCGAATTTCCAGCAAACACGACATTGACGAGGGACTGGGATAGATTCTTTAACGTTTAGCTGGAGACCACCAAGGATAATGGAGGTAGGTAAGGTACGACAATCGAAACGGATTTTTGCAATATTTATAGAATAGAGGCGGCGTTGTGTAGAAGGAAGGGAGCAACATTGTACCGGAACGACTTTATGACCTTGAAGTTCTAAAATCTCCTGGATAAGAGGAGAACACTCTGGCCCCTGACGGTCACCAAGACCAACGTAAATGGGAACCAAGACTATCCCTACGCAGGAATTGAGGGGTACATTTTTTGATACAGTAATTGGGGTACCAGCAGGACCAAGTAAACTGGTCATCGTAGTCGCCTGTTCTTCGGACTGAACTGTTACAGTACGAGAGTCATCTGGACAAGATGTAAATCGGACATCTTTGCCTACCTGCTTCAATAGGCAACACTGAAACAGTAGGTCATCACCTGCTAGAGAGGCAGTTGAGGGAATGTTAAAAAACTTGGTCCAGGTCTGGGGGCCGAACAAAGCTTGGAATTTGTCATGTTCTGTTTGCTTGGGAAACGGAAGTAGCGATGGGCGAGGACAAGAGGTATGCGTGAGAAAGGTAGAAGAGGAAAGGGGAAGATATGGTTCTAGGGTAATGATAGAGGTAGAGCTTGTGGAGGAGGACTGGGTAATAATTGGAGTAGAGTAGGATGAAGGAGGTGAGGAGGAGGAGGAAAGAGGCGGAGATGTGGAGGTAGTCGGTGGGACATCCCAAAGAGAAGCCAGGGTTGTTACCTGGGTCAGGTCAGTGGAAAAACCGGGGGAGGGGGAACTAATAACGGAATCCATGGTGATATAAAAAACAGGAAAAGCTCATCTTGACAGTTGAAAAGGAAGGACATTATGGACAAAACCCCGAGTCTAGAGGCCAAGCCAATGACCCCAGTGGGGCTAAACTCCAGTGTGCACCCCTTACCCTACCCTGGAAGGGATGGCGATGCTGTGCCAGAGGACAAAAGTCCCCTGCACAGCGAAGAGTCACCGGCCAATGACCGAGAGTCCCGCCGCTGAGCCACGGCACCCTCGGAACCGACAACTGCAGCCTAGCAGCGATCTCTCCTCTACAGAGGGTCTCCCTGCAGAGATCCACACACTGGGGTGGTGCCGAACCACCATGACCCCCACCGCCAGCCGAAACAATAGCCCAAGGGCACATCCAGTCCTTCCTGTTGCAACTTGTGCGAGTCAGTGATGAGAATTTTGATGAATGTGGAAAAGTCCACGCCATTTAAAGCCAAATGATAGCATAGAAAGAAACAGGAGAAAAGGAAAGAAGAAGCGATAGGAAAAGAAAAGAGCCTTGCAAAATTAGTTGAGGTAATGACTGGGACCCAGGGAGGGGGAGAGGGGAGAGCAGAATGTACTGGAAGGTCATCCTGCAACCAGGCCGCCACGTCTGTGGAGGGGATGAAGGTACCCTGCCAGAGCTCCTCACACATCAAGCCCCAGTCGATGCCCCCGAAGCCCCCCCACGACAACAACGAGCAAGGTAACAGGGGGGAACAAACATTTGAGTGTCTGACTACTGCTTCACCAGTGGTTGTCTCACGCATAAAGCTATGAACTGGCAGGCAGGTGTATAAGGCGAAACTTTCCTTGGGTGTACATTCATGTGTGTATATGTATTTATTTATATATATGTAAAGCAACTAAGTGATGTGTGAGCCCCCCCTCCTCCCTTAATTCCCCCATCCCACCTCACCCATCACATCAACACCCCATCCACTACACCCACATATACACCTGCCCTCCCCCTCCATTTTCCACCCTATCCCTTCCACTGTGTTGGGGGTGTTTAATTAAGTGTTTTACAAGTAATTCCTCTATCCTGCCTCACCTATCACATCAACATCCCATCCACTACACCCACTTCCACCTACTGTTTTATTTTTCCACTGTCTCCGAGGTGTTTATAGAAGTGTTTGGAGTGTACGTGTTATACTGTTTTTACTTTAGCATGGTCCAGATTTTTTGTATTTTTTAGCTAATTTCACATATTTCAGTGGAAGAAAATGACAGTGCTACAGCTCTACATCCTTTACATAGCACTTGTTTGTGACTAGTATCATATTTTAAACTTCGTCTGTTGTTACAAGACCTTGGCACTGAAGATGGATCATATGTTAGTGTTGATCAATTGCTAAACTTCAGCATTCAAGACTGAGAGATGGCAATTTCTACCCCAGGTTAGCATAGAAGGAGCACAGTAACCTGACAAAACTCAGTAAAGCAAAACATTACTCAGTAAAGACAACCTCTTTTTACCAGCTAATGACAAGGTGAGGTGCCATAAGACATGAATAACAGATTGGATACACTATTAGAGCTGTAAGACTTGAAATGGCTGCAATGGGAAATCATCATCATCACCCAACCTCCTTACCCCAGCTATGGATAGGGTGAGGTACCATAAGACAGAACATAAATACAGAATGGTAAGAATTGGAAAAACACCAAATAACACAATAAAATATCAAAGTAAAACAATAACTTTTTACATGAGAACACAGCCATATTTATAAATGGTGAGGCCCTATGTTATGGGAAGTCATAAGCCCCTATTTGGGAAACATTTACATTGAATAATTATGTGTAACAAATGAAATTTATATGAATGCCACTATGATGCATAGCAGATCTGTGCAAAGTGGATTAATTAGGTTAAATCATTACTTAAATATAAATTATAATAAAATTTGACCAAAAAAACAAAGGCCCCTTCATGCTGTGAGGTCCTAAGCCACAGCTTGTTTAGCTTATACCTACAAGTAAATCCAGCCCTGTATGAGAATCACATACACCATCACCACCACCACCATAACCACCATTCTGACTATGAACAGGTTTAAGTTTAGGCTATACTGTATAAGAATCATATCATAAATATAGTATAGCCTCAAGATCATCATCGTCATGATCATCATCTACCTAACCTCTTTTTTCCCTAAGTAAGGACATGGCAAAGTAACAAAAGGTCCATCCACAAAATAAGTGGGTACTGTGGTGTTCGTACAGCAACAGAAAATGCACGGTAAATAACTGTGTATTTGGGCCCACAGAAGGGATGCAGGATGATAAATGGGTGTGGAGTGGGGGAGGTGTGAATGCAGAAGGTAGGACTGCATGAGGCAAACAAAAAAAAAAACTGGGATGAGGTTATACAGCACCACTTCAGGGATAACAGACTGGATAAAGAGGCCGCAGAGACCAAGCAGTGTGAAGAGCTGCCATTAGGTGATGAAGGCCAACATATGCAAGAATATTGGAGCCTTTATAAATGAAGGCAAGAACAAAAAATGTGATGAACTAAAGCACAATCCATGCTTTTGATTCTCTGCTTATAGTGTGCTTCAATACAAAGCTTCAGAACTGATGATAGTATGCTTGGACATCACAGGTGCCCCATGACAGTGTGCATTGGTCCTAACACAAAGAAATTATGCAATGGACACAAATAGTTGATTTGCTTTCATCTGACAAAGCTCTGCAACCTCTTTCCGCTGCACCAGTGGGTGAAAAATACTGTATTTGTCTTATAAGTAAAAA
>JAGKTI010027714.1:0-13179 GCA_018397915.1 Birgus latro | reverse complement strand
ATATAATCCTATAACTATCCAAACATGCCAACTGGTACCCAAACACTCCTTTCACTACCCAAATAAACACACTGCTCCCCAAACACGCCCACCACTACCAAAACGCACCTCATCATCTGAGTCAAGGTCGGGCCAGTCTAATAGTGCAGCCAGGTTGGTGTGGCAGCCTCGGGAATCCTTCACCCAAGGCTGGGACGGGTCAAGTGTTCGGCCCATTGCCTCCACATTCTCCATCTGTGTATGGGGTAGGACAGATACTGATGAGATACCAGATACAGCTATGATTAACCCCTTGTATCTGATTCATCATCATCATCATCATCATCATCATCCGGACCTCCTTTCCCACCCTAGGGCCGGTTATTTCCTATTTTATTCTTACTTGCTTTAAACACCCATATTCAGACTGAGAGAGCTTGTCCAAATTGTGGGTTAAGAGACAGCTTTTATTTACTCTTTCAATGAGAGAAATCTTTTCCAGATTGATTAAAATAATCTGGAAGTAACAATATACGATTATGTGGGATAGATACTGATGAGATGATGGAGGAAAGGTTTTAAGATACAGAGGGATGGACTTGATGAAATACTATGGGTGAGATATTGACATCACGCTGTGGGTTTAATACAGATAAGATGATGTGGGAGAAATACATATAAGATACTGTGGGATAGATATGACGTGGGACAGATACTATGTACATGCTATGGGATGGATTTAAGATGCTGTGGGATAGATACTGATGAGATAATGTGGTAAAGATATTAAGATAATGTGGGATGGATAATGATGAGATCTATGTATCTATCTATCTATTGCCAGACGCCTCAATCCCAAACGGGGTGGCCACAAACAAATCGCCTCCATGTCACTCTGATGTGGTGGATATACTGAGAAGATTAAGTGGGATGGAATGGAGGTGAGGTGGGAGAGATACTGGTAAGATGCTGTGGAAGTGATACAAGATGCTGTGGGACAGATATTGAGATGCTGGGGGTGATTCTGTTACCAGTATGATGATGTGGAACAGATACTAATGAGATGCAGTGGGACAGCTAGTAATGAGATGCTGTGGGATGTTGATAAAATGCAGTTAAATTTTATGAATGAGATGTTGTGAGATATTGATAAAGTGCAGTTACATTTTATGAGATTCTGTGGGATAGGTATGTTATTGTTACAATGCTATGGAATGGATATTAATGAGATGCTGTGGGATAAATACTACTATGGTATTGTGGGACACAAAACAATGATATGTTGTGGAGATATATGAAAAAAAAAATACCATGAGAGACAGATAGGATCATCATCATATCATTTATAAAGGCGCCAACATGCTTACATGCATCAGCCTTAGCCACTTAACGGGAGCTCTCCAAGCTGCTCAATCTCTGACACCGTCCCTATTAAGTCCCTTATCCCTGAGGTCAAACACTATGACCTTGTCCCAGGTCTTTTTCAGCCTGCCTCTCACAACCCTACCACCAACATTCACAGTTCTCACCTTCCACACCCAATTTTCATACTCCATCCTCTAAACATGCCCAAACTATCTCAATCTACTCCTCATCACATCAACTCACTCCTGCCCCATCCTCTTCAAGGACACACTACACGCAAATCTAATCATTGTTGTTTCTGACAATGGAGCCTACAAATACACTCTTCCTTTACTGTCCAGGCCTCACCATACACCATTACACTTCAAACACATGCAGTATACATGAATCCCTTAGCACTGACAGAGAGCCCTCTCCACACACACACGGGTCGCTGACAGAGACGGAGGTGCTCCTGGATCGAGGGGAAATAATCGCTGAAGCGGCAAAAAGGAGACCATCCTATGTGGCTGAGAGTGTGAGTGGTGGTCCCGTCGGATATTAGTTAAAAAAAAAAAAAAAAAAAAAAAGTAGGCTTCGGCCTTAAAATACAAGATATAGTGAAAAAGAAAAGTCTCCATATGTTTGAATCATGGCAGAGAGAGACGGAAGATTGTTTACAACTGGCGAGGGGGAATTTGAGGGTTTCGATGATGATGATGTAAATAACGGAAGTGATAAGCTGAACCAAACAAGAATAGTAGGTGTAGAGAAAATGGCGGAGAGGAATGTCCAGGAGTTAAAAAAGGTATGGGAAGTAATTAGGAAGCTGCAGGAACGGACCATAGAGCAAGAGAGAGAGATCAAAGTCCTACAGAATAGACTGGAAAAAGTTTGCACACGTAGTGATGAACAAGAAAAAGAAGTCACAGAATTGAAGGTGAGTAACGAATCATCATCAAATGAAATAAAACAGCTCAAGAGGGAGAATAAGAGGTTGGAAGAAGAAAGGGACAGAATGAAAAGTAAACTAGATGAGTATGAATCAAAATCACGGATGCAAGACGAACATATTAAGGAAATAAAGGAGCAACATAAGGAATGGAAGAAAATACAGGAGGAAGGAAGTGTAAATTTGAAGGAGATTATAGAACAACAAAGCAAGGAAAAAGTGGAGAAGGAAGTGGTTAGGGTACTAAGAAGTAGAAAATCTTTGGTCAGGGATGTAGCAGACAAGAAAAAATGTGTGATAATCTCAGGAATAAAAGAAAAACGAATGACAGTAAGATCCGAAAGAGAAAGAAGAACTGAGCAAGGCTAAAGAAATAATATCAGTGGTTATGGAGGGAAACAATGATGCCCAAGAAGAGACTGAAGAAGTGTTTAGGTTAGGAAAGTATGAGGAAGGTGGGGCAACGCCACTGAAAGTAAAGTTCAAGTCCCAGGTAATGGTGAATGAAATCATAAATAGAACGTGGAAATTGTCAAATAAAGAGGAGTTTAAAAATGTCTGGATAAAGAGAGATGCAAACGAAGAACAAAGAGCTAAATTAAATGAGTTAGTAAAGGAAGCAAAGATAAAAAACGAACAGCGAACGGAGGAAGAGAAGACAGTTCTATTGGAGAGTTATGGATCAGAAATTGAGAAAGTGGTACTGACGGAAGGAAGGAGAGACGAGAGTATAAAAAACAATGAAAAAAGCTTGAAAGTGGCATACACAAACATTGATGGACTAATATCGGCAAGGTTAGAAATCAATGATTTTTTGAGGGTACACGAACCTGATGTTATGTGTTTTGTAGAGACTAAATTGAAAGAAGAAAGTGATATTCACATGGGAGATGGGAAATACAAATTATGGAGAAGAGACAGAAAAGAAAAAATGGGAGGAGGAGTGATGATAGCAGTGAAGGACAATATAAATGTAGATACAGTGGAAATGGCAGAGGGCAGGGCCGAAGCGATAAATATGAAATTAGAAACTGGGGAGAATGGTAAGAGAGATATGGCAGTGATATATGTTCCCCCTAAGACGAGAGCTTGGAATGACGATGAATACCAGGAGATGTTGTCAGACATGGTTAGTTATCTACAGAAAGTGATCGAGAAAAGCAACAATATAATCCTAATGGGTGGTTTTAATTGTAAAGAGGTGAACTGGGAGGAATGTGACTCGGGAGGCAGCGAAGATTCGTGGGGTACTAAATTGTTAAATATAGCAATGAATAATGTAATGACGCAGTGGGTCAAAGAAGAGACACGATTCTGAGGTGATGACACACCAGCAAGATTAGATTTGCTACTGTCCAAAGAACCTGATGTAATTGAATCTTTGAAATATCTGTATCCTATAGGAAAAAGTGATCATGTGGTCATTGAGTTCCAGATAATAATAGGGAACGTGGTGCCAAGCGATGAGCTATATAGGCAAGGAAGAAACAACTTTGGGAAAGCAAACTTTGCAGAATTGAGAAAACTTTTTGAAAATGCGGATTGGAGAAATTCAGAGAAACAAGAGAGATACAGCGGAAGTGAGATATCTTTTTAGATCTCTATAATTTGGGAGTGGAAAAGTACGTGCCAAGAGTAAGGGGGAAAGAAAACAGGAAAAAGGAGTGGTTTAAAAGAAGGTGTATGACAGCAAAAAAAGGGAGGGACATTGCATGGAACAAATGGAGAAAGAGAGGTCATAACAGAACAAAGGAAGAATATAAAAGAACTAGAAATCAATATACAAGAATACGTAGAGAGGAAGAAAGGAACTTTGAAAAAGGTATAATTGACAAATGTAAGGACGAACCCAAATTGTTTTATAGATTTGTTAATGGCAAATTGAAGCAAAAGGAAGGAATCACCAAACTGAAAGTAGAAGGAGAGGTCTACAAGGATGCGGTAATGCAAGGTGAAATAATGAACAAATGTTTCCTATCAGTTTTCACTAAGGAAAGGGATTTTGAGGAGGGGGAGGGAGTGGCTAGAAATGCAGTGATAAAAGATATAAAAGTGGAAGTGCGGGAAGTGTACAAATTGCTGGAAACTCAAGATGTAAGGAAAGCCCCAGGACTGGATGGAATCTCTAACTGGGTACTGAAGGAATGCAGAGAACAACTGGCGGAGAAGATTCACGGTTTAATTGCGTGTTCCCTGGAAGAGAGGAAAGTGCCTCGGGAATGGAAGAGGGCAAATGTGGTACCAATCTATAAGGGAGGAAACAAGGAAGAACCCCTGAATTATAGACCAGTGTCTCTAACCAGCATGGTTGCAAAATTGTGTGAAAGAATCCTGAAAGATAGATGGGTAAAATATCTGGAGGGGATGAATATTCTGACTGAAAGTCAGTTTAAATTCAGAAGTGGGAGGTCATATGTTTCCAACTTACTGAGCTTTTACTCAAGGGCAACTGACGTGCTACAGGAAAGAGACGGTTGGGTGGATTGTGTGTATTTAGATCTGGAGAAGGCCTTCGACAAGGTACCCCACAAGAGACTAATACGGAAATTAGAGCATATCGGAGGACTGAAGAGAAGCCTCCTGGAATGGATGAAAGACTTTTTGAGTGACAGACAAATGAGGACTGTAATAAAGGACAGGACATCTGGATGGAGGGAAGTAACAAGTGGTGTCCCACAGGGCTCGGTGTTGGCACCAGTAATGTTCCTGATTTACGTAAATGATATGGTAGATGGAGTGAACAGTTATGCAAGTCTGTTTGCTGATGATGCAAAGATCTTGAGAAAAGTAGAGGTTGACGAGGACTGTAGAATGCTACAGGAGGATCTGGATAGGATACATGATTGGATCCGGATGTTGGAAATGAAATTCAACGCAAAAAAATGTAAAATATTGGAAATGGGTAAAAGTACCAAGAGGCCATCATTGAATTATTTGATGGGTAGTGAACCAATTAGAAAAGTGAGAGAAGCGAAAGATTTGGGAGTGCTGGTCCAAGATAGTTTGTCACCTGAAAAGCACATAAATAAGATAGTAAGAGAGACATATAAACTCTTGACCAATATAAGAGTGGCATTTCATTACATGGATGAGGAGATGATGAAAAAATTGATAGTGACCATGATCCACCCCAGGTTAGAGTATGCAGCAGTAGTGTGGTCCCCACACAAAAAGAAAGATATAACCAAGATTGAGAGAATACAAAGAACAGCAACCAAGTTGGTCCCCAGTCTGGCAGATTTGTCGTACAGAGAGAGACTGGAAAGGCTGGATTTGCCTTCCTTAGAGGAAGGGAGAGAGAGGGGTGACATGATTGCAGTGTTCAGGACCATGATAGGAGTAGATGAAACTGACAGAGAAAATCTGTTTATGTGGGATGAGAGGGTAACAAGAGGACATGGAATGAAACAGTTTTCCTTATAGATGAACAGACCTGTGGAATAGCCTGGACAAAGAGATCCTCCAGTCTAAAAACTTAAACGAGTTTAAAGCAAAACTTGACTTACTGAGAAACAGAGACGGGACCCCATAAGCGTAGCTCATTTACTGTATATCACAATTAGGTAAATACAATTAGGTAAATACATCAGGAGAGGCAACAGCTCCCTGAACTTTCCCCTCTGTACACTGGAGCCTACAAATGTCCTCTTCTTGTACTGCCCAGGTCTCACTTCCATACGGTATTGCACTTCAAAAACATGCCGTATACAAGAATCCCATAGCACTGATGGAGAACCCTCTCAACATCAGGAGAGGCAACAGATCCCTGAAATTCCTCCAACCACTCTACACCCAAGCCACACAGCTGGCTCCGGCCCCACCTCCTGCACAAACATGGCCTGCAAATAACAAAACTCCTCTACACACTCAAGAGACTCACCAGCAAGATCAACTCTCTCATGCCTGACACTCTACTTGCTCTCCTTGACACTGCACACAAAAAATTAGCATTATCTTGCATATGTTGATATATGATAAAGTAGACACCATAAAGATACTGAGTGATAAATTCTGAAGAAATTTTGTTAAATAATGATAAGATGTTTTGGGTTAGATGTTCACAATATACAATGAAATGGGGTACAAAAGGTCATGATGATTGTAAGATAAGGTGAACATGACTAACAGGTGAAGAAAAGTTTGACTAATGAGTGACATAAAGACAGTCTACAGTCAAGAAAACAGAATTCACTCTTACATGGCTAATACAGGGTCAGGTTTACCTGAATGAGACAAAGTAAACAAGATGGGTTAGATAAGTAGGATTAAGAACAAAGAGGGTTGAACATGAAGCAGGTAAGACATGATGCAATAGCTAAAATACAAAGGAGAAACAAAAGTTATACAAACGTTTTTCAACTACATCCCTATCCTCTAATATGAGAATGGTGGACAGCAGAAGGGCAACTTCATCCTGTGGTCAACAAATTTCACATTCAAGTTCTGATGCCACAACATAAGCAATACTGAGGAGATTTGCTGTCCAGGCATAGTTGTTTTACTGTGAAGACATGCTTCTTCAGTATCCCCCCCCACCTTAATAGGAGCTTAAGCTGGCATCCAAATAATGTTGGACAACATTAAACTACTATAGCACAGTGGCCAAAGAAAAGACCATCTGAACAATGTCAGCCAAAAAAGGACATGCTACAGTAAAGTCCTTTCTTTCTGCATCTGGTCTTACGGTATTTCCAGTCTTTCGGCGGTTTTCACAAATACTGTAGCCCCATTACAAAAGTACTCTGCTCTTCCAGCATATATGCTGGGCCGATCAGCCAATTTGGTGATGCAGGCACTAAATCTAGCACTTTTCATAATAATTTAGCACCAATAAATATTAGATTTTCTTCTATATCTAGTGTGTTTTGAAGTCCAATTTAGCGCAAAAGTTTGAACAGTTCATCTATTGCGTAGCGCGTTTTAAAGTTGAGATTGGTGCTATTAAAGATTTCTGCTTAGCATGTTTTAAAGTTGAGATTGGCCATCATGACTCACGAGTGTTTGGC
The DNA here is from genome assembly GCA_018397915.1 of Birgus latro. Lineage (NCBI taxonomy): Eukaryota > Metazoa > Arthropoda > Malacostraca > Decapoda > Coenobitidae > Birgus > Birgus latro. The sequence goes on along the minus strand of JAGKTI010027714.1, from coordinate 5,898 downwards.
TTTGTGAGTGGGACCTTTCGAAAGTTTGGAAACTTTGTCGAGCTATTTTATGGTCAGCCCCTCATTCTCGTGTTGCGCTACGGCCTCTAATAGTGGAAAGCCTACGGGTGCTGTGAAAAAACGCACCCATAAGCTGCTGACTGTCACCAAGACGATTGAATTGTTCAAAAAATTAGGAAGAAGATAATGGAAGATTTCAGTGTGAGCTCAACACTATATACGATCGTAAGAAACAGAAGGCCGATTTAGTGCTTAGGGTTGGCCAATAATACTTGCTAGACCCTGTGTTTGCATTGGGGTGGACTGTTCATGATTGTCAGAAACTTTCTGGTAGGTTTTCCTGGTCATCCTGCAGTTTCTGCTCTTTCTCAACCAGCTTGGTCCCATAGATGCCAAATGAGAGGAAATTTACTGTATTTGGAAACTGCTTGAAAAGTCTCAAGTTTCACTGGAACTGGACATGGCAGCACTCAGTGGGTAATACAGATGTTACCTAAGGCTTGAACAATATTTGTGCAACCTTCAGGTGTTCATGGGGTTGTCCATTCAAACTGATCAAGTTGCACTGATGAAAATGTAATCCTTTAAAGCTAATGATGCAATTTTTGTTTCATTTACAATCTGACCAAACAAATCCATAAAGCTCTGAAGATAGCCTTCAAACTAGAGTAGAGAATTCTGGCAAATATCCAAAATTTTCACAAAGGAGGAGAAAGTGCTATGAGCAAAGCCTCTACAGTAGGGGTGAGAGGAAGTCTCTTACACTAACCAAAGGGATCTCCTTCAGTGTCTTAAAGCGACTTATGGAGCCTCGTATTAGTCTTACCTTAGGGGGCCTTAGTGCTTTAAGTGACACAAGAAGTTTCCATGAATTCCATCAAGTGACTTAAAGAGCCTTCATTAATGCCTTAGTGAACGGGGGCATCCATTTATGATTTCGTGACCTAAGGGTCCTGTATCTGTTCTGAAGGATCATCCATTAATGTTTCTGTGACCTAAGGGGACTCCATTAGTGTCTTATGCAAAAATCAACAAAGGGACCCCCAATAACATGTTAGTGACCTAAGGGATTCTACTCATTCTGGTTACCTAAGAAGCTTACATTAATATTTTATTGACATAATGAGTTGCCATTAGTTTAAATGGACTAAGGGACCTGTGTGAGTATTAATGACCTAGTCATCAAAGAGATCTTGTTTTACTGAGCTAATGGGCTTTCATTAATATTTTAGTGGCAATGTCTACTGATGGCCATTCAAGTCACATAATGACTAAAGAAGCCTCCTTCAGTGCTGTACAGTGATTCTTGGAACCTCTATACAGTACTATCCAAGTGCCCTCCCCTCCTCTCTTAGATACTGGTACATCCCTGCATGGCCTTTATTTTCCCCTTCATAACAGGCAAGCAAGAATAAACAAATAAACCATGTCACCAGATTTTAGGGGGTTAAACAAAATATAAAGCTACTGTATACTGGAACAATAAAGATAAAATCCAAATCATTAATCATGATACAAATGAGAGCACAGTACAGCATACAACACACATGAAGTCTGATCAGAAATTAACTGACCTTAGGCTCTAAAAAAATATAAACAGCTAACCTGTTGAGCTAGGACAATAAACCCCCCTCAAAGTAGGTCGCTGCTGACTTGACACACGTTGCCCAGAGTTCTTTCCACGGCCTCAGACATTTCTCAAAGTCGGTTTTCAGTATCTCCTGCAGGTGCTTCATCACATTCGTCATAATCTCTTCTCTCGTCTCAAATCAGGAACCCTTAAGTGGAGTTTTGAGCTTGGAGAATACCAAAAGGTCACACAGAGCCATGTCTGATGAGTAGGGAGCCTGCCGGATTTGTGGGATGTTGTGCTTGGCCAAAAATTCTGGAATCAGTTGAGAAGAATGGGCAGGGGCACTGTCATGGAGCAGCTTGCAACTTGCTGCTTTCCAAAGGTCTGGTCTCCTCCACCGAACTGCATCACGAAGACAACAGACAACGTAGTAGTGTTTGTTGACAGTCTGACCTTCTGGCAAGTATTCATGATGCAAAACACCAAGGTAGTCAAAAAAAACTGTCAACATGCATTTCACCATGCTGCACACCTGTAGTGATTTTTTCTTGGTCAAGGTGACCCTACAGCCTTCCATTGGGACGACTGTGCTTTGGTTTCTGGGTCATACCCATACACCTGAGTCTCATCTCCAGTAATAACAATTTGGTTTCTGGGTCATACCCATACACCTGAGTCTCATCTCCAGTAATAACAATTATCAAAAAGTCTGGATCGCAATCTGCACACTCCAACAAATCTTGAGCAACGTTCTTCCAAGAGAAATCATGAAAAATGTGACAAAGCATCTGCAGGAGATACGAAAAACTGACTCTAAAAAATGTTTCAGGCAGTGGAAAGAATGCTGGGCTACATGTGTCAAGTCAGAAGGCATCTACTTTGAGAGGGATTAGTATCCTAGCTCAACAGGTTAGCTATCTATTTTTTAAGAGCCTAAGGTCGCATACTTTTTGAACAGACCTCATACATGTGAGTTCCACATTTCTTATCTAATCATGAAAACACATTACAGAAAATAAAAAGCATGAAACAGCATGTGGTAGGTGGAGGTCCCCATCATCCACCCACTTAGTGTAGCAGTACTCTATTTTTAGGGTAGCTCTACACTGAGTGGCAAGCCAAACTATTTCCTGTAAACCAGGAAATTATTTACTATGGTGGGCGGTAACCTTATAACTGACTAAAACGTGTTCCCTATGTGACAACAAGTGAGTTGGCGGGGGGTTAGTGCCCCTCCACGAAAAACAACTAAAAATACGAACAAGAAGCCTCGGACCAGGACTAACCAACAGGTGACGACTAAGGACCAAACAAAGGACATGATACGGATTGCGGCATGGAATGTAAGGGGTGCAAATGATGAGGTGAAAGTGAGGGAGAGATTGTCCAGGTGCTTGAGGATGCAAAAGTGGATGTATGTGGATTATCTGAAACTAAATGGAGAGGTGAGAGTGCGAGAGAATGGGAGTATGTATGGGGTATATGCACAGGAGTGGGTGAGAATGAGAGGGGAGAAGAAGGAGTGTGTATTGTTGTGTGCGAGATATGGAAGGAGAATATATGAAAGTATGGATCAGTTGGCTCAAGGATTGTCTGGGTAAGATTGAAAGATGGACTACGAATGTGGGCAACTGTGTGTGTGCATGTGCCAACGCAAGATCGTGCAAGCCGAGTGAAAGAAGAGTTCTGGACAAGTGTAGAAGCACACATGGAAAAGTTTGAAAGGAATGAGTGAGTGTTTTTGATTGGGGATATGAATGGAAAAATAGGGAATGTGATGATGGATGGAGCAGTTGGTGAGTGGGGTGTGCCTGCAGAGGTGGATGAGAATGGTAGTGCTCTAGTGGATATTTCTTCCAGGAGGGGGTTGGTGATAGCCAATACCCTTTTCATACACAAAATGATCCACACGCATACATGGTGAGTGATGAGAAAGGTAGGTGGTGAACTGAATGAATGAAAGGCAATGACTGATTGTGTGTGTGGATGATGGGATGAGAAGGTGTGTAGTGGATACAAGAGCATATAGAGGTAGGGGGAGGGGACTTTCTGACACTTGGTGGTGGTGAGAATCACAGTCCAAATGAAATGGAGGAATAGAGGAAGAGAATGACAGGAGGAAGTAGTTCATACAAGGATGGTGGAAAGGTTACAAGGGGATGGAAAAAGGCAGAATGTAAGAGAGAGGTGGAGGGGTGATTGGGTAAATATGGATTGGAGCAGATAGGGGACGTGGAAGGTGTGTGCAAGATATTCACAGAAGAAATATGTGCAGCATGTGAGGTGGTGTGCGAGATGAACAGAAAATGAAAGGGCGGGCAAGAAACAGCATGCTGGAATGAAGGGATGGGACAAGCTGTGGCACAAAAGAAGAAAGCATATAATGAGTGGATGAGTAACAGGGGAGTGGAAAATAGTGAAACAGAAGAGAGAGTTATATGTAGAGAGGAAGAGAGGTAAAGAGAATAGTAATAGAGAGTAAGAAGAGAGTGGATGAGGAAATTGGAAGGAATTTGAGTGTAAAGTGGAGGGAATGTAAGAAAATTTTCTGAAAAGAGGTAAAGGGGGTTAGACAGGGAGTTAAAGTCAGTTGCTAAGTGACAGATAAAAATGGTGGATTACTGGTGGAGAAGGGAGAAAAAGTGAGCAGATGGAGAGAAAACTCTGAGGAATTGTTGAACAAAGACAATTAAAGCAATGCGAGTATAAACGGCTGGGGAATGGCTGAGCGAAAGAGGGATGTGAGAAGAGAGGAAGAAATCAGTAGGATGGAAGTTGTGGAAGCAACGAAGAATGTCAAAATGGGGAAAACCCCAGGAATTGATGAAGTGTGTGATGAAATACTGAAGCATGGGGGAAAGATAGCAGTAGAATGGATATGGAAGATATGAAGATTGGCCTAGGAGGAAGGTAGAGTCCTGGAGGATTGGAAGTCAGGTATAATTATTCCCCTCTACAAAGGAAAAGGGAAAAAGAAGTGTGTGGTAATCACAGGGGCATTTGTCTTCTTAGTGTAAATGGAAAAGTATATGGTAAGATACTTATTGACAGAATTAGGGAAATGACAGAGAGATTAGTTGGAGAAGAACAGGGTTTTAGGAAGGGAAGAGGTTGTGTAGATCAGATATTCACTCTTACGTCTTTAGTGGAAAAGTTTTTAGAGAAGGGAAAGAAGCTGTATGTGGCCTACATGGACTTGGAGAAAGCATATGACAGGGTGGATAGACAAGGATTGTGGAAAGTATTAAGAATATAGAGAGTAAATGAGAAGCTGCTGAATGCCGTGAAGTGTATGAATGAGGGTGATAAGGCTGCAGTGCTTGTGGAAAGTGAACTGAGTTAATTTTTCTATTTGAAGGTTGGATTGAAACAGGGATGTGTCATGTCTCCATGGCTGTTCAATCTGTATATGGATGGGGTTAGGGTAGGGCAGTGGATGTTGGAGCAGCCCTAATGAGAGAGGGAAGTGTTTGGAAACCCCGTGTACTGTTGTTCGCAGATGATACTGTGTCGTTAAGTGAAGATGAAGGGGAGCTGCAGGGTTTGGTGGATGAGTTTGGGAGAGTGTGTAAGAAACAGAATCTAAAGGTGAATGCTGGGAAGAGTAAAGTTATGGTCTTCAAGAGAAATGAAGTCACTGAATGTACAGTGAGGTTGGAAGAGGAGGATATGGAAAATATGAGTGCATTTAAGTACTTGGGTAGTGTGATGAGTAAGGATGGAAGTTTAGAAGGTGAAGTGCTTGAAAGGGCACAACAAGGAAGAAAGGTTGATGGTTCCTTGAAAGCAGCGATAAGAAGAAGGGAAATGAGCATCGAAGTGAAAAATTTACTGCATGACAGTATTGTGATACCAACTCTAACATATGGAAGTGAAGCTTGGACCTTGTTGGAGGGACACAAGTCAAGAGACAGAGCAATGGAAATACGTCATTTGAGAGGACCATGTGGAGTCACATGGGGAGACAGACTGACTAATGAGGATGTGTAGGAGCGACAGGAGAAAAACATTGAGGTGGTTTGGCCATGTGGGAAGGATGGAGAGTGAGAGACTGATGAGGAAAGTGTATGTGAGTGAGGTGGAGGGGGGGAGAGGCAAGGGGAGGCCAAGGATGAGATGGAGGGATGGGGTGGAGAAGTACAGGTGTAAGGGGTGTGTAAGCTGGGAGCAGGGAAGTGAAATGGTGGAGGACAGGATGACATGGAGGTGATTTCTCTGTAGTCACCCCTTATGGGATTATGGCATCTGACAATTGATAGATAGATAGATAAAAAGAATAAAATTTAATTGAGAACAACCATTAAAAAAAGAAAAAGAAAGAGAGA
>JAGKTI010027711.1:0-13180 GCA_018397915.1 Birgus latro | reverse complement strand
TGAGAGGGTTGAACTTGCAGGTGAGTCTCTTGAGTGTGTGGAGGAGTTTTGTTATTTGGGAGACATGTTATGTGCAGGAGGTGGGGCTGGAGTTAGCTCGGTTGCTAGGGTGAGAAGTGGTTGGAAGAAGTTCAGGGAGCTGTTGCCTCTCCTGACATTGAGAGGACTCTCCTTACGTGCTAAGGGGTCTTTGTATGCAGCATGTGTTAGGAGTGTGATGCTGTTTGGTAGTGAGACCTGGGCAGTAAAGGAAGAGGATATTCGCAGGTTTAAACGTACAGAAATGACAATGATTAGGTGGATGTGCAGTGCGTCCCTGCGTGCAAGGCCTGGGGGGGCTGGGTTTACGATGGAAGAGTTGAGAGGTAGGATGGGACTGGAGTGTACTGGTGTTGTGATGAGGAGATGTAGGCTGAGGTGGTTTGGACATGTGGAGAGGATGGGGGATGATAATTGGGTACAGAGGGTGAGAGGTGTTAATATTGGGGGAGGGGTTGGGAGGGGTAGACTGAGAAAGACATGGGACGAGGTCATTAAGTGTGACTTAAGGGTTAAGGGACTGAACAGGGAGGCTGCCAGAGATCGAGCAGCGTGGAGAGCCGCCATTAGGTGACCAAGGCTGACGCATGCAAGCATGTTGGAGCCTTCAAAAGCAAAACAAAATGAAACGAATGCAAACAAGAGTAAAGTTATGGTGTTTGAAAGGAATGAAGTCACAGAATGCACAGTGAGGTTGGATGGTGAGGATATGGAGAATGAGTGCATTCAAGTACTTGGACAGTGTGATGAGTAAGGATGGATGTTTGGGGGATGAAATACTTGAAAGGGAACGGCAGGGAAGGAAGGTTGTTGGTTCACTGAAAGTGGTGATGAGAAATAAGGGAGGCGAGTATGGAAGTCAAGAAATCACTTGCATGACAGTACTGTGATCCCTACCCTGACGTATGGAGGCGAGGCATGGACCTCGCTAGAGGGTAACGAGTCAAGAATGAGAGCAGTGGAAATGAGTTACTTGAGAGGAGCATGTGGAGTGGCATGGAGGACAGGCTGACGAATGAAGAAGTGAAGGAACGTTGTGGGGTGGATGTGGATGTGGTTGAGAAGATTAGGAGAAATACACTGAGGTGGTCTAGACATGTGGGGAGAATGGAGAATGAAAGACTGACTAAGAGGATGTATGCAGGTGGGGTGGAGGGAGGGGGAGGGAGAGGAAGACTGAGGATGAAGTGGAGGGATGGAGTTGAGAGGTATATGAGGGAGGGGGGAGTGAGTTGGGGGGAGGGTAGGCAAATGGTGGGTGACAGAGCGACTTGGAGGCATTTTGTCTGTGGCCATCCTTTGCGGGATTAGGGCGTCGGGCTATAGATAGATGGACAGAAATTCATTTTATCAACTCTGAGCAACCTCGTTTCTGTACGAGCACAAATATCTGTATTGTATTCCTTGAAAATTAATGTTCTTTCATTTTACCAGCCTGACTGAGTTTAAACATTCCAATTTCCTATTCTTAAGGTTCTTTTTGGATGTATAAACTTATTTCTACACCGTGGAATTCTTAGCACCCCCTGCCCTTAAGCACAAAACTGAGGGCCATTGTTTCATAACCAGAGTTCATTAAGATTTCACAGGCAGAAAAATATTTTACCACAGAGCCAATGCCAGTGGCTCGCAGGAACCAGACAGTGGAGAGAGGAAATTAACTAAAATAAAATAAAATGCAGAGGGTTAGAACAAAGTACAAAGGAAAGAGAGACAGCAAAAAGAATGTAGATAAAAGTGTCCCTTTTAGTCGCCTCTTACGACAAGCAGGGAATACTGGGGAAGTATTCTATCCCCCCTTCACCAGGGGGAATACTAAATATTTATTTTTCGCTTTTCTTTTTTCTTATTTGAAGTTAATTTTCATTTGCTGTACTTCTAATTTTGTTTGCAGGAGGTCCCAACATCAGTCTACAGCTGATGACCCAAGAGATGATGAAATTAACTTTCAGTTTTGCTAGGGTTTTGTTAAAATTAGTACCGAGTATATATACAATATTTATTATTTTGCACTTTTTTTTCAAAACAATCATTTTTTTCTTACTTTTTTTTTTGCCACAATGAAAGAAAATGGCTTGAATTATTTGTCTATTAAAGCACATTCAAATAAACTGAACATAAGTTGTTGTTTTTTTTCTTGGGGTCTGTCAGACCCCTGGCTGCCTCATGAAGGAAAAAAAATTAAATAAATAAATAAATAAATAAATAAATTAAAAAGGGGGGGTGCCTAGCTAGGGTTTTAAGCACCATGTCACATATCAATAGCTTATGCAGCTGCACACACACTTTGCTTCCCCCCCCCAAGGGAGCCATGGGGAAGCCCCCCCAGGGGGGAGGGAGTCAAGGGGAGGGACCAGGGAGGCCGGGGGCAGGTCCCCCTGGAAGGGGGGAAGGCAGAAAATTTTGGCATATCTTGATACCCTGAAGGTTTCATGTTGATAGCTTAACCCATTCATGAGATATAATGGTGCTAAAGGCAGTCAGTAAAAACTAGTCGACCCTTGGCAGCCACTGACCATTTTCGCTCGAGATTTTGGCCATACCTTGATACCCTGAAGGTTTCTTGTTGATAGCTCAAACCATTCATGAGATATAATGGTGCTAAAGGCAGGAGATAAAAACTAAACGACCTTTGGCAGCCATTTTGCTGACCTTGACCCCAACTGCCCATTCTCGTACTGGTCCAAGAGTTTGGTCATATCTTAATACCTTGAAGTTTCATGTTGGAAGTTTAGGCTGTTCATGAGATATAATGGGAATACACACACACACACACACACACACACACACACACACATGTAAAAGAAAGCACCAGAAAAAGAGGACTTGACATACCATCAGTACTAGATCTTATATTTACTAGGCAGGAAAATGATATTGACAATATTATGTATCACCCTCCATTCGGCAAAAGCAACCATGCAGTATTAAACTGCAACTTTAGGATTGCATATGACATAGTTAACAGTAATGAAAGTTACAAAAAGAGCCTTAACTACAAAAAGGGCAATTATCATCACCTAAAGAAATACTTCTTGGAAACAGATTGGGAAAAAGAGCTTAGAGGACAAGATTTAAATGTTATTTATAGAAAATTCTGTGAACATTATGAAATAGGAGCCCAAAATTACATCCCTCAGTACAAAGAAACAGAAATGAAAATAAACAAATGGTTTAATAAAGAATGTATAAAATCAAAAGAAAAAAAGAGACGTTGTGGAATAGATACAGAAGACACAATAGTGAGAGAGCATATAACAACTATAAACAGGCAAGAAATGAATACACAAGAATAAGGAGAGAAGCCCAAAAACAGTTTGTGGAGGGCATCATAAACAAGAGTAGTGATCACCCGAAGCTATTTTACAGCTACATCCTAAGCAAAACTAAAGTAAAAGATAAAATACAATCCATTACAGATGAAGGGATCTTATATATACAAGAGAAAGATATTTGTGAAGTACTAAATAAGAATTTCCAATCAGGTTTTACAGAAGAAAATAATATTGAGAGGGATGATATGGAACATGCATGCCCAAACATATTACCAGATATACAATTTTCAGGAAAAGAAATACAGGGAAAGTTAAATAAATTAGGCAAAGGAAAAGCAAATGGTCCAGACGAAATTTCATGTTGGGTGCTACAAGAATGTGCAAAGGAGTTAAGTAGACCATTATCGTTAATATTCAAGGAATCCTTGGGTCAAGGTAAACTACCAGATATTTGGAAGAAAGCAAACATTGTCCCCTTATTCAAGAAAGGGAATAGACAAAATCCACTCAACTACCGACAAGTATCACTAACCAGTGTTGTAAATAAGATACTGGAAAAGCTAATAAGTAAAGTTTGAGTAAACCATCTAGAAGAACACAATATGATAACAGAAAGGCAATTTGGTTTCACAAAGGGAAAATAATGTGTTACTAATTTATTAAGCTACTTTGACAGAGTTCCAGAAACATTAAAGAAAAGAGAAGGATGGGTGGACAGTATCTATTTAGATTTCAAGAGAACATTTGACAGAGTACCGTACCACAGACTTTCATGGAAACTGCACCATCAAGGAGGAATCCGAGGCAAACTGTACTGTTGGATGCAAGATTTTCTCAGAAAAAGGGAAATCTGAACAGTACTAAGGGGAAACTACTCATCAAGGAGAGAAGTGACTAGCGGAGTTCCACAGGGCTCAGTGCTGGCACCAATTATGTTTTCAGTGCATATAAATGACACAGATAATAATACTGGAAATGAAAGCTATCTAAATATGTTTGCTGATGATGCAAAAATACGAAGGAGAATTACTAACACAGACTCACGTAAAGAGCTACACGAAGAATTAAATAAACTTCATGAATGGAGTAATACATGGTAAATGGAATTCAATGTGGACAAGTGTCATGTAATCAAGCTTGGTAAAAATGGGAAAAGACCAGATTGGGATTATAAATTAGGAAGTAAAACCCTACACACATTAGAAAGAGAGAAGGACTTGAGTGTGATTATCAATAACAGACTAACTCTGGCAGACCACATAAATGAAAAGGTACGGAACATAAATACACTGCTTGCAAATATGAGAAGAGCATTCACATTCATTAATGAAGACATGCTGAGGAAGATAATAACAACTTTCATCAGACCAACCCTGGAGTATGCATCAGTAGTCTGGACTCCTCATCTCAAGGAACACATAGATAAGACTGAGAAAGTTTAAAGGGCTAATACAAGATGGGTACCAAGCTTAACCTGTCACGTCCCGACCGATTTCCAACCTACGATACCACAAAATCCCGTGCATTTTTAGGAAAAAAAAAATTATTGGCTCAAACCTTCGCTTTTGGTGAGAAACATCAAAAATTCATAGAGAAATTGTGATCCTGTGATTAAAAATGTTTATACAGGTGTCATGCAACCTTAGATTTTCTTTCTTTTTCAGGGTACCTGGCTAAAGAAAATGAACTATGGAAGGGTTAACTGATTCAAGCCACTTTCAATTACATATTTATGTATTTGGTATGATTTTATGTGCAGTAACAGACTATATTGGTTTTCACACATTTATATAGGCAATACAAGCACTGCTCAGTCACCAAACACATCCACATATGGCACCTTCCTTTATGACATTACCACCTCATGTTTCCTGCTCTAGCTTATTTCTTTGTCCTCCACCTCAGGAATCACTTTCACCGTGAATTTCGTCATTGGAGAGACCATGGGGCAACATACCTTTACTGGCCTGCTTACTGCTAACAGGTGAATTGCCCAGTGTGAGGGGGAGGGGTTGGAGAGGGGGGTTAGGTGGGGCCAGGCAGAATCCCCACTTGACAGCAGGTAGAGGAAGGTCTCCCACATATGCCTACCAAAAATCACCCATGAAACTTGAAAATTGTGCAAATTATGACCCTTGCAATTGCACGACATACCCGTACGTCAATGGGTGTAGCTGTGACAAAACATCGCGACGTACCCATACGTCGATGGGATTCCACGGGGTAAGGGATCTAAGCTATGAAGAAAGATTAGAAAAATTGAATCTGCCAACAGTATAGAAGAAAAAGAGGAGACATGATTATGCTATATAAATGCATATCAGGGAGAGAAGTATCAACAAGAGGACACAGCAAAAAAATACATAAAAAGAAAGGTGATAGAGACGTAAGGAAATTTAGTTTCCCAAATAGGGCAAGTGATCAGTGAAATGCACTACCAAATGAAATAGTGGGTGTCAAAACAATTCATAAATTTAAGGAGATGTATGACAAAAATGGTTTAAGACACGGGACAATACGAACTTGACTCATTCCTGTAAAGATACAATTAGGTAAGAACACATACACACAGAGGCAGGGAAAGACATCATATCTCCATGCTGGTAAAGGCAAGTGATAAATGAGGTCATGGCATCTGGTGTCTAGTACTGCCACCATTTAATGTATAGTACTGTGCTTCCTGAAGCAGTTGTTAAAGGATATACCAGCCCTGAGGCTGAAAAGAAAAGGGAGGGAAACAATTTTAAAAATTTAGGTAAAAATTATCATCTATCCCTAAAAAACTATCCATCCATCCATCAGTCGATCCATTCAGAAGCACTGAAGTCCTGAGGTAAGCTACTCAGTCATGAAATATATACACAAGGGTTGTTGTTGATCAAACCCAGTCTGTCTGGCCCAGCAGACCCATAAACCCCCAAACCCAACAAAGACCCCAAATTACCTTCCTCACATCATCCCATCACACTCCTCTGCATCCCCTCCAAGGTCACTGAATGACTGGTATTACAGCTAGTTACACCTCACATACCCCTAGCCCCATCATAACATGGTTTTAGGCCAATACACTACACACTCTTCTTACAGACCTTACATGGTTTTAAGCTACTACACTCCACAAATACTCTTCTTACAGACCTTACACAGAGAGTTTTTGATGGCATCAACTCAGCTAGGCCACCACACAGAACACTCCTAGTCACACTAGACATTAGCGAAGCGTTTGATGCCATCCCCCGCCACAACCTCACAAACAAAATATTCAACACAAACATGCAAAATAACACAAAAAGATGGCTGGCAAACTATTTAGCAGGCAGATGTGCACATGTAACATTTGCTGGTCAGTCATCGAACATCAGAAACTCCACAAATGGCATTCCCCAAGGATCTGTTTTGTCCCCTACTCTCTTTAACCTATACATGCATGACATACCCACACCCCACAAATACACATAGCTTCCCATGCAGATGACATAACACATGTACACACCAAAACAAACACAGCTGCACACATCCTCCAACCTTACCTCAACACACTACATGAATGGTTCACCACAAACAGGCTCAAAATAGCCCCAGCCAAATCTACGGTGACCCGGTCTCGGCCATGGCCTTCCTTAGGGACTCGAGGCTGTTCGGCCAGACTGCCTAGGGAACAACTACTGTTACTATTACTGCAGCCAAGCAACCACCCCTGCAGGGTTGTCCTGTGCAGTGAACTGATGTTCATTTTTGCAGTCCATCTACGGATCTATTACTTATGCAATTTATCTACTGCAACAGTTGAGTATTAAACATCATCACTTTTGTCACCTAAAAGATGGGGTGAGGTAGTTCAAACCCTGAGAAAAATGAAGGCTACTGACCCCTACATACAACTCCTCCATCTTCAACTCCAACATCTACAAATCTTTCACCTGAACTTGGCCTAGATTTTCATCCTCTTGCAGCTTATGTCAAAAGGTCAGTGACACAAAAAGACTACAGCTCTAAATCCATTCCACAGCACTTCATCATTAGCATCATATGCTGGTGCTAAACTTTTGCTACAACTCAGCATTCAAGGGGAAGATGGTAATTTTAAGACATATGCAGAAATGACAGGCTGCAATACCACAAAATCACCCCCTGAAGTTTCTCAAAGATCTTGCTGGACACCACATATACCACAAATCCCAGAGTAGCCAAGGCCTGAAATCTCGCAACCTTTACCTATAGTATATAACAACCACATACAGTAAACCCTTGTTATATTGAACCCTATTAACCCAACCAGTGGATACGAAGACCTATCCAATCATGCCAAACAAACTTCGTGAAAACTGAATAGAGGATGGATTTAGCAAGGTGATGTAACGGTTGACAACGAAGAAAATAAATACTAATTTTTACTATTTTCTTTTGTTCTGTTGTACACTGTGAATAACAAATATTTACCAAATATAACACAGCAGTAAACTATAAACCCACAGAATACTGAAAAAGTAGTGTGAATGCTTGTCCCTGCACCGGGTATCTGCAAAAATGAATTTAGTATTATATGGATCCTGGGTTTAATACAGTCCCCACCCCATTCAACATTGGATATACTGAATTGTGGGATATATTGTCAAGTCTCTTCCACCAACTACTGTAGTCTGTTATATTAAAGGTTAGCTATACATGGTTCTGGCCAGCATTGTTAAAAAAATTAGTGATATTTTTCTCTACCCGTGGAAGAGGTTTTACGTATTCAACCCCCCATTTCTTCCCATTCCTCCCTCTTTCTACCATGGGTGGACCATGACGTTTCACTGGCACAACTATCACTCATTACTGATCCTGTGCAGTGGTAAGTGGTGGTGACCATCATCCACTCATTTGATGTACTGCTGCCTACTGCTTCCTTCACCTTTATCATTCTATTTCTGTATCTGCCCTCATCTCTTCCACTTCTTCCTCTCCTTCCTGTAACTTTTTATTACTCTTCTTTCAACTGTCACTGAGTGACAGGTCTAATGGTTACCTGTCACCTACAAAACCATTTACAATGCTGGGTGGCAACCATTAACCAGATCATGGGGTGAAGTAGAGACCACTATGGTGCCCCTGTTAACTAGGTGGAAATACATAAATGTGTCATCCATCCAAGAACCAAAACACAGCTTTCCCTCCACACCTCACTGTGGCAAGGCAATGACAATTGCAAGGAAGCATCGGTTCACTGCATGGGATGGTCCTGCAGGGGGGGCTGCTTGCCTGCGGTTGATGGACCTCCTTGGCCAGACAGACTGGGGTCAATCAACAATAATTGATCCTTTGCAATGTAACAGTGATGGAATATGTTTAGCAAATTTTGACAGCTCTAACTAATGTCTCTCACATATGTACCAAGGAGGAAAATATAGAAGCTGGGAAACCCAACAGTATGGGATGCCTTTTATAGTGAGAAGAGGAAGGTGGTGGCTGAACAGGGAGCCGTAGATAGAGACGTTAATGAACAGTATAGAGCCCTTAAGAACAACCTCTTGAGAGTTACTGATGCAATATGCGGTTGGATCAGAGGCCCACCAGACATAAAGTAACTTGGTGGTGGGATGACGGTGTAGAAGCCGCAGTTAAGGAGAAAAGAAGGCTTTTCCAGGAATGGAAGAAGGGTGGTAACAGGGAGGAGTACTTGGCTGCCAAGCGTAGGGTTAGAAGAGAGGTGTACAGGGCGAAGTCTGAGTCACAGAGACACTTACTTGATAATCTAAATCATGGGGAAAGGAAAAATATGATATTTAAGGTGGCAAATCAGGTGAAGAGGGATAATTGGGATACTGTAGGTGAGCAGTGTGTGAAGAATGATGAAGGAAGGGTAGTGGTGAACAGAAGGGATATTAAAGATGCATGGAGAGAGCATTATAACCAGTTGTTGAATTAGAAGTTTGACTGGGACAGGGAAGGTTTGGAGCCAGTAGATCCAGTGTTTGGCCCTTGGCCTTTGATTGACGCTGCTACTGTGAGTAAGGCAATAGGCAGGATGCAGGTGGGGAAGGCAGCAGGTGTGTCTGGGTTGACTGCCAAAATGTTGAAGGCCTCAGGAGATACTGGGGTGAGGTTAGTCACTGACCTGATAAACATGATTATATATGAGTGTGTTGTCCCAGATGATTGGCTGAAGTATGTAATTGTAAATGTGTACAAAGGGAAGGGTGATGCCCTGGAAAGGGGAAATTACAGAGGCATAAAGCTCTTAGAATAGATAATCAAAGTAATGGAGAGTGTTCTAGAAGGTATAATTAGAGAAAGAGTGAACACTGATGAGATGCAGTTGGGGTTTATGTCAGGCAGGGGGACCACTGATGCCAAATTCATTGTTCGACAGCTTCACGAAAAATTTATTGGAAAGAAAAGAGAACTGTATTTTGTTTTTGTAAATTTGGAAAAGGCCTTTGACAGAGTCCCTAGAAAGGTTTTGATGTGGGCAATGAGGAAACTAGGGTTGGAAGAGTGGCCATGTACGTGGGTGCTCGCACCCAGATAAGAGTGAATGGATATTTGAGTGATAAGTTTTCCATGAATGTTGTGTGCATCAGGGGTCAGTTTTGAGTCCCTTGTTGTTTATCATGGTACGTAAAGCCATCTCACGTGACTTCAGAGATGGACTCCCATGGGAGATGTTGTATGCTGATGATTTGGTGTTGATTGCAGAGAATGAAAAGGAGGCAGAAGAGAGATTTAGGAAGTGAAGAGATGGTATGGGGCATAAGGGCTTAAGGGTAAATGCAGATAAAACAAGAGAGATGATATCTAGGGTTGGTGGCAGTACAGTCAGAGAAGAGGGAGAGTGGCCATGTGCAGTTTGAAACAAAGGTGTGGGAAGTAATTCCATTTTGTGCAGTGTCTGTGATAAATGGGTATACAAGAGATGTAGTGGTATTAGAGGAAGACTGCGAGATAATGCTGATTTTATGTGTGCGGTGTGTCGAGGAGAGCAGGTGGAGATTGTTAGGCGTGAAAGGATTGAACTTGCAGGTGAGTCTCTTGAGTGTGTGAAGGAGTTTTGTTATTTGGGAGAAATGTTATGTGCTGGAGGTGGGGCTGGAGCTAGCTCAATTGCTAGGGTGAGAAGTGGTTGGAAGAAGTTCAGGGAACTGTTGCCTCTCCTGACATTGAGAGGACTCTCCTTACATGCTTAGGGGTCTTTGTATGCAGCATGTGTTAGGAGTGTGATGCTGTATGGCAGTTAGACCTGGGCAGTAAAGGAAGAGGATTTTGCCAGGCTTAAACATTCAGAAATGACAATGATTAGGTGGATGTGCAGTGCGTCCCTGCGTGCAAGGCCTGGGGGGGCTGGGTTTACGATGGAAGAGTTGAGAGGTAGGATGGGACTGGAGTGCATTGGTGTTGTGATGAGGAGAGGTAGGCTGAGGTGGTTTGGACATGTGGAGAGGATGGGGGATGATAATTGGGTGCAGAGAGTGAGAGGTGTTAATATTGGGGGAGGGGTTGAGAAAGGTAGACCGAGAAGGACATGGGACAAGGTCATTAAGTGTGACCTCAGGGTTAAGGGACTGAACAGGGAGGCTGCCAAAGATCGAGCAGCATGGAGAACTGCCATTAGGTGACCAAGGCTGATGCATGCAAGCGTGTTGGAGCCTTCAAAAACAAAACGAAATGACATACCTCTCCACATCATCCTGGGTCGCCCTCTTCCCTTTTATCAGTGCCTTTATAAAATATGAATGTCTCACAGCATACTTCCCTCCCACTAACACAGGTGGTGCCTGAAAAAAAAAAAAAAAAAATCCTGTTTGCTAATGCCAAAGTTCACTGATACTACTCTCATAAAAAGCTGTGGTTACAAATTACCCACTGAAGGGGTAAGGGTCTCAGGCTATGCCAAAGCAGTCCCAGCTGGTAGGTGCTGGAATGGCATGCCATCACATGGTAGCACTGATATAGCAGGCTGCCTCTGCTCCTCAGTTGAAGAGAAGCCTACAGGTACTGCGAAGAGGTCTAAATGTGCTTGTGCTGTGCACCCTGGATGGAGCAGCTGCAGCATTCACCCATTAGCCAAACCTCCTCATCTTTCCCAACACCTCTCTGTGGGAAAGACCCTGGTTCAACTCTTCTGAGGTGCTGTCTGCTACAAGGGGGCACCAGTTTCCTATAGTGTACATACAGTTTGTACCTGTAGGATGGCACAAAAGCACATGCTTAGCTGTGATTGATGAGTCTCCTCAACTAGACGGACTAGGGTTAAGAAACCATAACAAATGTCACTCAACTCTTTCTGTATTCCCTGACTGTTGGATGGCGGACTGTAAAAGGGAAATTCAGTCTGCAGTCCACTAGGTTCACAATCAGTTGAGCCTGTGGCCACAGCAACAGTGGTAATATATAAAACTATGAAGCAGGCAGCATTTTACATGACGGTAAAAACCACACCACCTTAAAAATACACAAGCCATGACATGCAAAAAGATGCCTTGCAGCTGACCTAGGGGAAGGGATACTAAATTCACACCCAAGGGGTTGGTGACAGTAATAGCATGCAACCATTACAAACACTGTATACTCATATACATAAATAAAGAAGAGAAGCCCTTAATTAGCTGATGGTGGCACATCCAGGGGCGCAGCCAGAAATATGATTGGGGGGGGGAGGACTGGCCATTTGGGTTGATGTATGCCAAAATCATCCATCTTGCTGAGCTTTTATTACCTTGAAATACTGAAAAAACGTAACTTCAATCATCTGCAGTATGTGAGTACCTCCATATGACATATATATTTATCATACCAAGTTTCAGTGTTTCAGTCTGAACACATTTTGTACACTGTTAGCGAAAGTACTTTTGGCTCACCCCTGACATGATGGGGTGAGTTGGGACAGTTTTGGGACATACTTGGTTGAGGATACCACTTTTTAACTTAATATATCATTTAAAGTAAAGAGACGCTAAATTCAACGTATTAGCTGATGTATAATTTAGCACAAAAGTTAAATTTATTTCTATTACCTTCTATAAAATGCTTTATCAAAATTCAAAGAGTACTGTTGCTGAGAAAAACATAAAAAGAAACTTACACTATCTATCTATCTATTGCCAGACACCTCAATCCCGAACGGGGTGGCCACACACAAATCGCCTCCATGTCACTCTGTCCCCTGCCATTTCACTACCACGCTCCCAACTCACACCCCCCTCTCTCATATACCTCTCCACTCCATCCCTCCATCTCATCCTCGGCCTCCCCCTCCCTCTCGCCCCCTCCACCTCACTCACATACACTCTCCTCGTCAATCTTTCACTCTCCACATGCCCAAACCACCTTAACGTGTTTCTCCTAACGCTTCCCATCACGTCCTCAAGCACACCACAACGCTCCTTCACTTCCTCATTTGTTAGTCAGTCTCTCCATGTGACTCCACATGCTCCTCTCAAATAACTCATTTCCACTGCTCTCACTCTTGACTTCTGTCCTTCCAACAGGGTCCAAGCTTCACTTCCATATGTCAGAGTTGGTATCACAATACTGTCATGTAACAACTTTTTCACTTCCATGCTCACCTCCCTGTTTCTTATCACTGCTTTCAACGAACCAGCAACCTTCCTTCCCTGCTGTACCCTTTCGAGCACTTCACCCTCCAGACTACCATCCTTACTCATCACACTACCCAAGTACTTAAATTCACTCATATTCTCCATTTCCTTCCCATCCAATCTCACTGTACACTCACTGGCTTCACTTCTCTCGAAGACCATCACTTTACTCTTCCCCACATTCACCTTTAGATTCCGTTTCTTACACACTCTCCCAAACTCATCTACCAAGCCTTGCAGCTCCCCTTCGTCTTCACTCAACAACACAGTATCATCTGCAAACAACAG
>JAGKTI010027710.1:0-13180 GCA_018397915.1 Birgus latro | reverse complement strand
GTTTGGGCATGTGGAGAGGATGGAGAGCGAAAGACTGACGAGGAGAGTGTATGTGAGTGAGGTGGAGGGGGAGGCCGAGCATGAGATGGAGGGATGGAGTGGAGAAGTACATGGGAGAGGGGGGTGTGAGTTTGGAGCGGGGTAGTGAAATGGCAGGGGACAGAGCGACATGGAGGTTGTTTGTCTGTGGCCACTCCGTGCGGGATTGATCCGTCTGGCAATAGATAGATAGATAGATAGATTTATAGATGGACGGACATAACAAAAAGTCCTCGTAATGAGTAGGTTAAAAACATTATTTTAGTCCTTTTTTAAGGTTTTACATAGCACTTTTATTAAGTACATCCATACTGTTTTGATTTCTGAAAAACTGAAATGTAAGCTATCAGGAAATTAGCAATCTGTAAATTAATCGAGACCCGTATGACTCATATAAATAAGTTCACCTGGCGTTTCCTGGGGGTACAGTAACAGAACTATTCCGTCCTACTGAAAGTTACTGATGATAGTACAATATTAACACTCACACTGCTATAACCAATTTCCAGCCGAGAAAATTCGTGTGACCTTAGCTGGAACAGAGTACCAGTTGTCCTAACCATGAAAAGAGTGAAATTTGAATTACAAACTCCAGATAAATTTATGCAGCTTACTATAAACCCCTCCACTATTACAATGTCTTCTTCATTATGTATTTGTTATTTCCAGACGATCTTATTCAGAGTAGAAGTAATTCGAACTGAAGGGTTAGATACAGACTTCATTAATTCCCGTAGTGGAAGGATGCTCTCATAAGCTAAATAATTTCACCTCGGAACAGGAATTGCCATATATAGTACACATAACTTATTCGGGATGTGTCGTAGGTCATGGTTTTCCCTGACTTTTTATTTTCCTGAAATGCGCACACCTTATATACTGGGAATACTAAAAGTAAAAATTTTCCCACTGCAGCCAGAGGAACATTTTGCTTGCTACCTCGCTCAATCTTATCCAGCCTGCCTGGGAGGAATTTCTAGGGGTAATGAGATTTATTAAGGCTATATATAAGCCCTCTAGTTCGAAAAGCCTCTCATAAGTCAACTAAAGTCGTCTGCAGATACCACGAATAAAATCCAAAAAGCTGTCCTCACACTGAAGGGGTTAAGGATCCTAGGTATGGTTTTGCACTGCATTTATTTTTAAAACTACATACACTTTCCAAATATGAACATTTGAAAGATAAACTCCACGGACATTAATGGCTGATGGCATACAAATTATTAATCTATTTTCTACAATATTATTTTGTTCATTTTTTAAAATCTCCAGATGATTCTATTCTGGTAAAGAAAGGCTTTCCGGGCTGAAGATTTTAGATTTCACCTTCATAAGAGGGCAATCTGCACAAAACTGTCTGGTAACAGCAAGAATGGAATTATATTCCGCCCTCGGGCTAAATCGTGAGTCAGGGTTTTACAGAAAAAAATAATTGGTGAAAAGTACCTTGCACGCTATGAAATATGAAAAGAAAAAATGCAAACTCCAGGGAAATTGGCAGCATATAAATTAAGGCAGGGGAGAGGGTAGCAGAACTGATGGGGAGGGAAAGAGAGAGAGGCAAACGGAAGGGAAAAGAATTTTTTACAGAACGGAAGGGAACGGCAATTGCAAAGGAAAATGTGCATGGAAGAAGGTGGCTTAGATTAATGCCTATCGACTGCTCAAGGGTCATTAGCTTCTTAAGCCGGAGGTCCAGACAGTGTATTTCACTGTTGTTACCATTAGGCGGTTTTCTGAATTTGGGAGACACCACTTCCTCTAGAATGGTAAGACATTACCTTTAATTATCTCATCACACAGAGGGTCTCCTCTAATCATAATGAAATCCTCTGGAGAAAAGATTATAGCAAAAAGTAATATAACAAGATTCAAGGTGGCCAGGCTGATAATCATGTTTTTCCCTTAGAAAAAAAAAAATCTGCTTGTGCTATCGCCAGGTCCCCATTTATACTATTGGATGATTAAGGATTAGGGGAAGCAAAATGGGTTAGCTGATTACAGCGGAATATGGAAGAGAATGATAAAAGTGTGGGATGGCTGCATTTTTTTACAGCTAACGCCAAACTGTCTGTCTATCTACCTATTGCCAAACGCCTTAATCTCATAAGGGTTGGCCACATACAAATCGCCTCCAAGTCACAACGTCCCCCGCCATTTCATTGTCCTGCTCCCAGCTCATACCCTCCTCTCTCATATATCTGTCCACTCCATCCCTCCATCTAATCCTTGGCTTCCCCCTCCCTCTCCCCCCCTCCACCTCACTCACATACACTCTCCTCGTCAGTTTCTTACTCCCCATCCTCTCCACATGGCTGAACCTCCTCAGTGTGTTTCTCTTAATGCTTCCTATCAAATCCACATCCACACCACAACGATTCTTCACTTCCTCATTTGTTAGTCTTTCTTTCCATGTGACTCCACATGGTCCTCTCAGATAACACATTTCCACTGCTCTCACTCTTGATTCTCTCCCTCTAACAAGGTCCAAGCTTCACTTCCATACATTAGAGTTAGTATCACAATATTGTCATGTAGTAGCTTTTTCACTTACCGTACATGCTCACGTCCCTGTTTCTTATCACTGCTTTCTAGGAACCGGCAACTTTTCTTCCTTGTTGTGCCCTTTCAAGCATTTCACCCTCTCAACTTCCATCCTTACTCATCACACTACCCAGGAACTTAAATGCACTCACATTTTCCATTTCCTCCTCATCCAAGCTCACTGTACATTCACTGACTTCACTTCTCTTGAAGACCATAACTTTACTCTTCCCTACATTCACCTTTAGATTCCGTTTCTTACACACTCTCCCAAACTCATCCACCAAGCCTTGCAGCTCCCTTTTATCTTCACTTAACACAATATCATCTGCAAACAACAGTACAGGGAGTTTCCACACATTGCCCTCTCTCACTAGGGCCGCTCCAACATCCTATGTCCTACCTTATATCTCTTTTATTACCCCATCCATATAAAGATTGAACAACCATGAAGGCATGACACATCCTTGTTTCAATCCAACCTTCAAATACAAAAATTCAATCGGTTCACTATCGACACGCACTGCAGCCATAGCACCCTCGTATATCTCTTCACGGCCTTCAACAGCTTCCCATCTACTCCATACATAAACCCAAGGCGTCTCGACGAAGTATGGGTACGTCGGAACGTTTTGTCACGGTGACACGCGATGACATACCCATACGTTATGAAATTGCAAGGTCAGTCAATTGAACATTTTTCAAGTTTCACGGGCGATTTTTGGTAGGGATATGTGGGAGACCTTCCTCCACCCACTGTCAAGCAGGGATACTGCCTGGCCCCACCTGCCCCCCCTTCCCTCTTCCCCCCCACACGCCATTTTCTCGGCAGTGACCCGGCCAGTAAAGACATGTCGCACCACAGTCTCTCCAATGACGAAATTCACGGTGAAAGTTATTCCTGAGGTGGAGAACAAGGGAATAAACAAGCTAGAAGAAGAAACATAAAGAAGTGATGAGGTGGTAATGTCGTAAAGGAAGGTGCCATATGTTGATGTGTGTGAGTGAACAACGTCTATATCACCGATATTATTGTGTGAAAAAAATATACTCTTGTACTACATAAAAATTCGTACCAAATAAATAAATAAATAAATACGTAATTTAAAGTGGATTGAATTAGTTAACCCCCCCATAGTTTGTTTTCTTTAAAGCCAGGTACCCTCAGTGACAATAAAAAGGTAAAGGTGCCTGTCACCTGTAGAAACATTTATAAGTTCAGAAGGGCGATTTCTCTATGAATTTTCGATGTTTCTTACCAAGAGCAGAGGTTTGAGCCACCAAAAAAAATGTCCGAAATTGCTCGGGATTGGGGGGGAGGGGGGGGAGTCAGAGGTGGAAAATCAGTCGGGACGTGACGGGTTAATACTTTCCACAATCCTTGTCTATCCACCCTGTCATATGCTTTCTCGAAATCCATAAAGGCCGCGCACAACTTCTTTCCCTTCTCTAGAAACTTTTCCACTAAAGATCTAGGAATGAATATCTGATCTACACAACCTCTTCCCTTCCTAAAACCTCCCTGTTCTTCTCCAACTAATTCCTCTGTTATTTCCCTAACTCTGTCAATAAGTATGGTACCATATAGTTTTCCTTTTACATTAAGAAGACAAATGCACCTATGATTACCACACAATTCTTTTTCCCCTTTTCCTTTGTACAGGGGAATAATCAAAGTGCTGCCTTCCGGAGGCGTCTTATTACCACAAACGCGATGAGCTGGGAATGGTTGGGGAAGTAGCTGGCAATGGTTGGGGAAGAAGCTTGCAATGGTTGGGGAAGAAGCTGGCAGTGGTTGGGGAAGAGGGTAGGAAATAGTAAACGCAATAGTGAGAAGTATTTGAATGTTAAATGGAAGCACCACATCAGTTATGTTGACAGACTGATCAGCTGACAGCAGGAAGTGGGAGTGACGCCATCACTCTTATATATATGCGCTTCTTTTCTTCACCGCCCAGCCCGCTCGTGGTGAGACATTGTTTTCTATGGATACTGAAATAAAAGTCCGTCTAGATGGCAACTGAAATACGAACAACCAGGGGGGTAAAATACGAGATGGAGGGGTATTCTGACCATAAGGGCACAACAGCCACCCAGGTAACAGATGACATCAGGATCCCCAGCCGAAGAGGAACCAATGGGGAGGTACAGCAAGCACAAAGTGGTTCCGGGCAGGACCGGTCTACCTGTCTGACTCCCCGATGCCCCTCTCGCTCCCAACTGACACTGCGCCAGGTAGGCAGTAAGAGCTACCTAGGCCCTGACGAAGACCACCCTCGTCAGGTAAGAGGCGGGATTGTCTGCGCAATCCCGAGCAACACTGCAACAGAAGCCACAGTCCGTGTCGGGTCTGAGGCAGAGCAGGCCACCGTCCGCTCCTCAGTTGCCACCCCCTGCAGGACCGTGACACAGGCCACCGTCTGTGTCAGGTTTGAGGCAGAGCCGGCCACTGTCTGCTCCTCTCCTGCAGCATCCCCCAAGGGCAGCGCCGCAACACAGGCCACCGTTCATGTCGGGTACGAGGTAGGGCAGGCCACCATCCATGTCGGGTACGAGGTAAGGCAGGCCACCGTCCATGTCGGGTACGAGGTAGGGCAGGCCACCGTCCATGTCGGGTACGAGGTAGGGCAGGCCACCGTCTGCCCCTCTGCTGCCTCCTCGTGTAGGACTGCGACACAGGCCACCATCCGTGTCGGGCATGAGGCAGAGTCTGCATTCGTCCGCTCGTCCCCTACAGCAGGCTATCTTCCCCCTTCAGGAGGCATGGTAAAGCAAACTCCCACAAGCGTGTGCCCTGTAGTCCGACAGGCAGAGGAACCGCCATGTCGGCCTCAGTCCATACGGGGGAGGTACAGCTGGCCACCGTCCATTCCTCACCCTCTGTCTCAAGGGCATCTCCTGTTGAGGAGGTCCCTTGCCCGGCCCACAACCATTCCTGTGGCCGGGTGGGAAACTCTCCCTTGACCACAAGAGGTGAGTACAAGGGAGACCTACTGTTTAAGGACAGTTGGTGGGGTCCACTCCCCGGTTTCGGAGTCCTCACCCTTCAGCCAGCCTCCTAAGGGCTTCCACCCCTACAGAAGCCCCAGTGGAGAGGTCGCAGCAGTCCCACCCTGACGGCGGCACCCACTACTCGAGGTTGCCATGGCTCCACCCTGACGGCAACTCCCCCTATCGGAGATTGCCGCAGTTCCCCCTCGACGGCAGCCTCAGTTATATGGGATTTTGGCGCCCAGACATCCCGGGGTGTACCCAGGACCCTAGGGTGAGACCTACCTGACGGAGGAGACCTGACCGACACCCCAAAGAGCCAATGTTGTCAGGCCCGCCTTCTCTCCTTATTTGGCCCCAGCCCAGAGGCCCAGACACCACGTCAGGGCCCCAGGGGAGGTGAGCCTCCAGTCACGCCACTCACCACAAGAGCTTGTGAGATTCGGTCTACATCCCCGACCTAGCACCTGCTACGAGGAGGACATTAAATAGTGACTCAAGTGTGATAGACAGAGTTGCAATATATATCCCCATATATGTGACGCGAACACATTGTTCAGTTCAGGGTGAATGAACAAAGTGATACTGTAGGCCCTATGGAAGTTATATACTAAAGAACTGGATATGCCGCTATATAAACGCATAATATGAACTTACCATCAAATGTAATACTAGAGTACCCAGTTACATTTCCAACTTGAGTGTATGCAATATAAACTTACCATTCAGAGTAATACCAGTGTATAAAGTCACATTTCCAACTTGAGAGTGTAGTCTTACCTTGTAATGAGATATATAAATGTGTGATACAAACTTACCATCGCACATAACACAAGTGAACAGAATCACAGTTCCAACTTGAGTGTATAGTCTTATTTTGTTACGAGATCAGTGTAATAATCAAAAGTGTATTAGCGGCCCAATATCAAGGTCCAGTATATTATTATTAGTGTATATAAAGGCCAAAACAATCGTACAACCCCAGTATGCCTGTCCTGTGTTAATAACTTGTGTCAGATGTTAATATTACTATAAATATCCTACAAGTCTGTCAAGTGACCTCTACGTTTTATTGTAAATCGTCCTTGACCCGAGTGTCTACCTAACCTGTTTGTACCAAAGTCTAGTGTACCTGTGTAACATCAAATCTGTCTCTGGAGTTGCAACTTGGATAATATATGTTTGTTAGTTTGGTTCGAGCCGAGTTTTTATGCCTTGTCCTATCCGTTGTTTGTTTGACCCGGTCTTGATGTAGAACCCTGCCCTAGGATCACTTGCCTGAGGTACAAGGAGTTGACCCTCGTAGACGTAGCATAAAATCACTCTACCACAGACATACATGTCCGAGGGACAAGGAGTTGACCCTCAAAAACGTAGCATAACACTGGTGGCTAGCGGTGGTTCTTGATCTGGTCGGTAGCAACGAGAGACAAAGGAAGTTTAAGAAAATGGCGGTCAAACCCCACGTACCACTACCAAAATTCGACCCAGAACAGTATGATGTTGCCACCTACCTGGAAATGGTCAAACCAATATTGGACATTGGTTTTGACACTGACCAGCAAAAAATAGCAGTCAGTTTGCCTCACTTGAGGAAAGCAGCAGCAAACATCACACCAAAAATAATCCTTGAGCTACCATGGGCAAAGATTCGTGAAAATTGTAACTGAGGCAATCACCCCCTCTCTAGGAGCAGTTTTGGTTCTGTGACAACTCAACTCCCTCACATTCGACAGTAACCTGGACAACACAATTATCCAGGCAAGGCGACTCATCACAGCCGCATACCCGGAAGCTAGCGCGGAAACCTGGGACCAACACGTGTTCATCACCTTGTTAACAATACTCCCGGGCATGGTGAAAGAACACTTCACCATACATGACCCAACAGGAGATGTAGACAAGGACACCGAGCTGGTCCGACACCTCCTTGCCGCACGCCCTACTCCACAGCACATAGGTGGTGTAAGTAAGTTTCCCACCAAGCTGCCAACACCATCCACCAAACCACAGCCATCCCCAGTTCGACCCAGCCCTGCAACCACTCCCACCATACCCAGGGCTCACCCAACTAAGAAACGGCCAATCCACAAAGAAAACACCAATTTGATCACAACCAATCCGTGGGAGTTTTCCGCGTGCAGCAGCCGATGTCCCCTGCATGACATCCGAGAACAACTGAAAGCATCACGACGGAAATCAAACATGCAGGGGCGCCGCCAGGTATCATCCGTAGGAGAGGACGACATTCGTCTTGATCCTTCCCCCACTGACAGCACCGATCATGACCCAGGAGAAGAGAGCGAATTAACAGAGGAACCATACCGCTGGATTTTTAGGCCCGCCACCGCACCTCCCCACGGTGGCTGGGGCCATCTCACAAAGATACCATCCCCCAGTCTACGATAAAATGAGGCTGAACGGGGTCAAAGCAAGGCTACTGGTAGATAAGGGGCCACCAGATCATGCCTTTATATACATTTCTACTCCCGCAATAAGTCAGCCTTTGGCCCTTTCTTCCCCACTTCAGCCCACCTTGTAGATGCGGGGGATGGCCGCCTGCCTATCCGTGGGGAAACACGGGCCCTACGAGCCGACACCCGCCAACAAGTCTCGGCTCAACACCAGTTTATAATATTCGACTCCTCATGCCATGGCTACGATGGTTAAATGGGTCTGGACCTGCTCCAAAAGCTCCACACGAGCATCGATTTTCATCGGAGGCGTCTACACTTTCAACAACCTCCAGACCTGCCTCAACCACTCTGCATGTGCAAACCCCCCTCTCCCCCACCACCCCACAACTGGCCCCCCACCCCCCTCCACCATCCACCCACCCCACTTTCCCTGCTACCATCGCCTCGACCCTTACCATCTCCCCCCAGCAGGAGGCCTGGCTCCCTCTCAACAAGCCCTCCAGAGCCACCATACTATTCTCCCCAAACCTACCAACAGGAGCCCTCTTATCCTATCTCCCACCTTCTTCCCAACTCATATCAGGGCAGTAAGAATAGCCAATCTAGCCACCACTCCACTCATCCTACCAAAAGGGTTGGTTGTCGGAGACATGGAAGAGGCCGAGCCTTGTGCAACACCCTCCTCCACCCCCCCCCCCCCCCCCCCCCTCCCCCCCCCCCTGGCCCCGGCCCCACCCCGTGCCACCCCCCCCCCCCCCCCCCCCTCCCTTCCCCCCTTGCCCGACCACCTTTCCCTAAACCAAGCCATGACTCTCCAACAACTACTCCTGGACTTCCAAGACCTTTTTGCGGCAGGACCCACAGACACAGGCCACACCACCTATTTCACACACGAGATTCACACCAACGGACCACACATCCGACAATCATCTCGTCGGAAGAATCCCAACCAATGCACTGAGGAAGACTAGCAGGTCCAGGAAATGTTCGATGCCAGCATTATATCGCCTCCCACCAGCACGTGGTCCTCCCCTGTCGTACTCGTCAAGAAGAAAGACGGCACACTATGATTCTGTGTCGATTACCACGGCTTAAACGATGTGATCACCAAAGATGCCACACCCCGTCCCAGGATTGACAACTCTCTTGACTGCCTCCATGGATCCACCTGGTTCTCCACTCTGGACCTTCAGTCTGGCTATTGGCAGGTCCCTGTACACCCAGACGACCAGGGTAACCAATTCAATGTCCTCCCTTTCGGACTCTGCAACGCGCCGGCCACCTTCTTGCGCCTAATGGAATGAGTCCTCACTGGCCTCACCTGGGAAGTCTGCCTGGTGTACCTTGATGACATAATAGTCTTCAGTCGAACATTGGCTGATCACCTCCACTGCCTCAACCGAGTCTTCACACGCATCCACCAGGCACCTGCACCCTGATAATGGGATCCACCTAGGCATCAAGAAGCTCACTCAAGTATTCTCTGACATCTACTGGGTCCCCAACACCACCGCCCTAGCCAAACAAGTCATGCAAGTCTGCGGGAGTGCAGCCTAGGGAAAGATATTACCCTCGCCGCCAGCCCATCAGGAAAGATAAGCGCCCACGAACCTTGGCAATTATTATCTGTCAATGTTGTCGGTCCCCTACCACCCAAATCTGGCTACAAATACATTATCACGTTCGTCGACGTCTGTTATAAATTCCTTATCGTTTTTCCCCGCCAAAGAACACATTGCATTCAGCATAGCAGATGCCCTTGTCCGCCATGTCCTCCCATACTTTGGCATTCCGCAAACCATTCACTTGGACAATGCCCCAGATTTCACTGGCCGCGTATAGGAGGAACTACTGACCATATTCGGGTACAATCTTCCACTCTTCTCCCTACTGGCCCGAAGGAAACAGAGTGTGTGAAAGGAGCCACTGAACCCTCCTAAACCAAGTAAGGACAAGAATACAAGAAACAAAGACGAGAACTGGCCTGCCCACGTAAAAATTATCCAGTGGGGAATAAACACCTGCCCCAGCAACGACGGCATCTCCTCCCACGAGAGGTTTTTTGGTGAAACCCCACTCCTACCACTACGACACCACCTTCAACCTCCCTCCAACCCCCCGATCTCTAACCCACTCCACCATCTCAAAAGGAAGCTGCAACACCTACAACAACACCAAGATCTGCAACCAGATCTCACCCCCACAAACCCATACAAACCAGGAGATACGGTGGTAGCAGCCCAACTCCCCACTCCCAATAAAATCTCACCACGCTTTACGGGGCCCTACACCATCACCAGCATCCTCAACCCCTACCAAATCACCATTGACTACCATCACACATCCTGGACCTACAGAAACCGCCATGTGCATCCTTACAAAGTGGTGCCCTCCCCACCGACCCAAACTCCCACCCCCCATCTCACTCCAACCCCAGCAACGAGCCACCGCTCGCCACCGGAATCCTTCCAGTACTTCTCGTCTCCATCCACCTCCTCACTCCCCTCCACCTCCTCCTCACCACCCCCAAGCACCTCACTCATGCTGTCCCCCCCCACACACCCTGCCACAAGAGGCGCCCCTCACCACCACTCTACCCACCGAGCCTCCTAGCCCCGTAGCAACCGGAGCACCAACTCCACTTCCACCCACATCCCAGCATCCACAGACACCACATACCTCCTCACCACCTCACACACCACCGACTGCGACCTCCACCCATTCACATACACCTCAAACCCCCTCTCCACCTCACCACCCCTCTAACAAAAACACCACCTCACTGCCACCGGCAGCACCTCACCACCGGAAACTCCGCCTCCCCCCACCCACACGCCGCATTCTCCCTCACCGTCTACCTCGGTTTTAACAACCCCCACAACTCGCTCTGGTCGCATCTCACGCCCCCCTGCATGATACACGTCCACACCCACACCCACTACCTCACCCTCCACAAGCAAATCACCCACCCCGACACCTAACACAACCCCCATTTCCCTACCCATACACCATGCCCAATGGAAAATCCCATCCCACTGAATCCCCAGGGGAAAGATGTCCACACCTCCAACACCCGGGCATAAAAGCCAACCTCCCATACTCCTGGCAAGTATTCTATCAAGAGCCACCACTCCAGTCACCATGCGACTCTAGCATGTGACCTGGCTTCTGCCCCACAGACGACACCACTGAATATGGGGCACCCCTCACCTACTGCGCCTCCTTCAAAACTCGCACCGTGCCTCCACACTCCATGTGGCCTACACCCCTCATCAACCATCCAACCTGACCATGCTCCATTGGATGGCTTTCCTCCTCCATCTCACACCCATCCATCTGACCGACCTCACCGACACCTACCACCTCCAGCCACGAGGACGTGACTTTTCCCCCGACGAAGGTGGTGAAATACGAACAACCAAGGGGAAAATATACGAGACGGCAGGGTATTCCAGCCATAAGGGCACAACAGCTGCCCAGGTAACAGATGACATCAGCCCCCCAGCCAAGGAGGAACCAACGGGGAGGTACGGCAAACACAGAGCGGTTCCAGGCAGGACCGGTCTACCTGTCCAGCTCCCCGATGCCCCTCTTGCTCCCACCCGACACCGCGCCAGGTAGGTGATAAGAGCTACATAGGCCCTGGTGAAAGGGTAGGATTTTCTGGGCAATGCCAAGCAATGCCGCAACACAGGCCACCGTCTGTATTGGGTCTGAGGAAAGCAGGCCACAGTCCGTATCGGGTCTGAGGCAAAGCAGGCCACCATCCGCTCCTCACTTGCCACCCCCTGCAGGACAGCGACACAGGTCACTGTCCGTGTCAGGTTTGAGGCAGAGCTGGCCACAGTCTGCTTCTCTTGTGCAGTATCCCCCAAGGGCAGTGCCACGACACAGGCCACCATCCATCTCCGGTTTGAGGCAGAGCTGGTCACCGTCTGCTCCTCTCCTGCAGTATTGCCAAAGGGCAGCATCGCGACACAGGCCACCGTCTGTGTTAGGCACGAGGCAGAGTCGGCATTCGTCCGCTCTTCTCCTATAGGAGGTTATCTTCCCTCTTCGGGAGGCAGGTTAAAGTGAGCTCCCTCAAGCTCGCCCTGTGTAGTCCGACGGGGCAGAGGAACCACCATGTTGGCTCGAGTCCATACGAGGGAGATAGAGCCTGCCACCGTCTGCTCCTTACCCTCTGTCTCAAGGGCGTTTCATGTCGAGGAGGTCCCTTGCCCGACCCACCACCATTCCTGTGGCCGGGTGGGAAACTCTCCCTCGACCACTAGAGGCGAGTACCAGGGAGGCCTACTGTTGGAGGACTGTTGGCAGGGTCCACTCTGCGGTCTCGGAGTCCTTGCCCTTCAGGCAGCCTCCCAAGGGCATCCACCCCTACAGAAGTCCCGGTGGGGAGGTCGCCGCAGTCCCACCCTGACAGCACCACTCACTACCCGAGGTTGCTGCGGCTTCACGCTGATGGCGGCTCCCCCTATCGGAGATTGCCACATTTCCCCCTCGACGGCAGCCTCAGGTATAAGGGATTTTGGCCCCCAGACACCCTGCGGCGTACCTAGAACCCCAGGGTGAGACCTACCTGACGGAGGAGACCGACACCCCAAAGAGCCAACGTTGTCAGGCCCGCCTTCTTTCCTTATTTGGCCCCAGCCCAGAGGCCCAGACACCACTTCGGGGCCCCAAGAGAGGTGAGCGTCCAGTCACACCACCCACCAGAAAAGCTCGGGAGATCCGGTCTACAACCCCGACCTAGCGCCTCCTACGAGGAAGACAGTAAATAGTGACTCAAGTGTGATAGACGCAAAAAGTGCGTGTTTCATTATATATCCCCATATATGTGATGCGAACACAGTGTTCAGTTCAGGGTGAATGACCAAAGTGATACTGTAGGCCCTATAGAAGTTATATACTAAAGGACTGGATATGCCGCTATATAAACGTGTGATATGAACTTACCATCAAATGTATTACTAGAGTACCCAGTCACATTTCCAACTTGAGTGTATACAATATAAACTGAACCATCGAGAGTAATACAAGTGTATAAAGTCACATTTCCAACTTAAGTGTGTAGTCTTACCTTGTAATGAGATATATAAATGTGTGATACAAACTTACCATCGAACGTAACACCAGTGAACAGAATCACAGTTCCAACTTGAGTGTATAGTCTTATTTTGTTACGAGAT